>CAIGQS010000033.1:457986-507467 GCA_903798195.1 Danio kyathit
CCTTCTCTTAGAATTAAAATCAATAGTCATCTCTTTAGTCTTAAGAAATTCACCTGTAAGAAAGCCTCCTGACACCAGCTGGAAAAATAATCAATTACAGGACCGTGCGTGGAGTCTTCCTCACTTAACAAACTAACAATTACAGAATCGTCAGCAAATTTTAAAATGTACCTATTACTAAAACTCTCTACAACTATTTGTGTACAGAATAAATAAAACAGGAGAAAGGACACAACCTTGAGGTGACCCCGTAGATGACACCAACCATTTAGAGAAACAATTATTTACTTTAACCCTCTGTGTTCTCTGGACAAGAAAGTCTAAAATCCAACCTACAAGCATAAGATCCAACTCAAATTCATTAATAAGTTTCTCAACCAAAATATTTGGCTGAATGGTATTGAATGCAGACGAAAAGTCAATAAAAAGTAACTTGGCCAATGTTTTAGGCTTATCAAGATGCTTAAGAACTAAATGCAGCAGAGACCCTACTGCATCCTCCACCCCTCTCTTAGGCCTATAAGCAAACTGAAAGGGATCTAGAACTGTGAGTCTTTTGCGTTATTTCCCCTTAACTAACTTTTCAAAACTTTTCATAACTAAAGATGTAAGTGCCACAGGTCTAAAGTCCTCTAACTTCTGTGGCTTCTGTTTTTTTGGCACAGGAATAACTGTAGACTGCTTCCACAGTGCAGGTACCTTTTGTTGTTGGAAGGATAAAACAAAAATTTCATAAAATATGGGTCCTAACTGCTCAGCACATTCCTTAAGCAATCTACCTCCTATCTTATCCGGCCCCGGTGCCTTCCCTATTTTACTCTGTTTAAAACTTATAATCACATCCTCCTTCACCTCAAAAAAGATGCCATCATACTCTCTGTCTATTCTGCATTCGTTTTTCATCCTCTCTATTTCTTGTTTAAAATCATGACTATCAAATCTTAAAAAAATTATTAAAATTTTCTGACAAAACTGTGTCTGATGTGAATCCATTTAAACTTTTATTTGTTTCCTACAATCCTGTCCTGTAATTAAATGCATGCCATCCCAGGCAGAACCCACATTTCCCTTTTTCAATTTTTCTTCAAGTTTTCCCTTATAAACTGCTTTAGCCCTTTTAATTTCCCACTTTACTTCTTTTTTTAGTCTATGACACTCAACAATATCTCCCTCTTTAAAGGCCCTATTACGTTTTGACAGAGTCTTAAGTGAATTTGTAACCCATGGCTTGTTATTTGGAAATTTCCTAAAGGATTTCACAGGAATAATCATATCCTCACAAAACGTCACATAACTGCAAAATACTTCTGTTGCTTCATCAATGTCCAAACCAGAGTCCATAAAAACAGTCCAATCTGTACATTCCATACATCCTTTTAAACGCAGCGTAGCATCTTCCGACCAGTCTTTAATTTTTATTACTTGAGCCTTTTCACGTTTAAAAACTGTTTTATACGTAGGAACCAATAAAATCATATTATGGTCTGAGGTTTCTAGAGGTGGCTTATTAAAAGATTTGTATGCTCCTTTAATCGGCCCATAGCACAAGTCCAAAATTGTATCCTTTCGCGTTGGGCAAGTTACATACTGGTTGAAGTGGCCCAGCGATTTCTCCAATCTACAATTATTAAAATCTCCCAGGATAAAACTAGGTGCATCAGGAGACACAGACTGTAGTTTGTACAAAACGCGTTCTATCTCCTTTGCCGCATTATCCTCATTTGCACGAGGATGGATGTAAACAACTGTGACGAACAACTGTGGGAACTCGCGAGGCAAATACTGAGGTCGCAATGCCACAGACAGCAGTTCAATATCTTCCGTGCATATTCTCTCCTTAACAGAGACAGAATTGACATTGCACCAGTTCTTAGGAACATACAGACATACACCACCTCCTTTAGTTTTACCGGTTTCACTTGCATCTCGGTCCATGCGAACAGGCACTCCAAAGTAGTCCAGCCTTAACCCTGAATTTAAAGCCTCCTCGCACAGCCAAGTTTCCGTGAGCGCCAACAAACAAACATTCCTAAAATCATGCTGGAACTTCATCACAGCTTGAAGCTCGTCCGTTTTTTTCCGTAAGGACTGCACATTAGCCAATATGATTGTAGGAAGAGGGATTTTTGAAGGGTTTAAGTTTTTCAGTCTCTGACGAACACCTCCCTTCCGTCCTCTTTTCCGAACTTTAAATGTTGAATCATTTTGTCCGAGGCCATTTCCTCTTAGCTTAAAAGGTGAAAAACTTACGGAGTTAAAATATAATTCCCCAGTTTGCTTCACGTTATTTGGCTCATACCATTGTAATAGAAACTCCCGGGAATACTGAATCCTTGCCGAGCCCCTTGGTGTTTCAAACACACACATACACAGGTGGATCAGGGTCCATAACACGATTACTCCTATCTTCTCCATTTACTTCTCCGCTTGGTTTTCTTGAAGGAGGATATTGCTCAGGTATTCGCTTACGTTTTTATTTTGGTTTTAAATGTTGATGTAAAAGAAGTGAGACTTGCAACAATCAAACAAACAAACACGCACGCCGACACTTGTAGCTGCGTGACGCCGCATGCGCAGCGCCACTCCGATTAACCACACGTGTGTAAGAACAGCTGACAGTAGCCATAGCAATGACAAAAGACAGGATTGCAAGCTCACAAACACGTTTAAACCCACAAAAAAAGCGGCATGCGTCACGTTTTTAGCGTGGTTTGTCACGACATGTATAAGTGTTATATGTTCTCATGGCTTACCTGTACTCTGCTTTGCAACAATCAGAATCCCCCACCAGCCGAAGCCCAGCGTACCTAATAAATTGTCCTTATTTTGCCCCGCACCCCTGGTGTATTGTCTGTCCATGACTTCAGGATCTGTCTGTCTTTGCTGCTGGTGTAAGTGGGCGGTGGCCGCAGGTTTAAAGTTGCGCGCGCAACCACTATGTTTCGTATCGGCGTCACGCCGAAACGGCTGAAGACTCGTTGTCAAGACGATTTGTTTAAACCACTATGAGTCGACTCTTTTTAGATGAATTAATAGTTTTAAAAACTGTCCACTTTCAGATTTAAGCTTAGCTGGATATTTCACTTCACTTAAAGCTGTGTTACACACTACATGAAAGGTCATTTTCAAAAACCCATAATAGGGGCTCTTTAACAAAAAGCACTTCCATCCACAGTTGCCATGCCCTTATTAAGACGCATCGCATGGATACCAGCTAAAACAATTTATGCCTGTTGTACATGTACCATGTTGTTAATGATTTCATTTCTGATTCTCTCTTTTCTCATTTCAGAAGACCATGACAGACAGCTACAGAGGCTGACCCTCATCCAACCTATTACACCCCACATCCATTCCAAATACATTCACACTCTTCACAAAGGATACATTTCCACTCACCCAGCCCACACCTTGATGCCATATTCACACTAGCCTTTTAGTTTTTTGAGATGTTCCGAACTAACATCACATTTCAATCCCACAATCCACCTCACCATATCTGATCTAACTTTGCAGGATGAAGAAACACTATTTTTCTTTATTAAGCAAAACAAACAGATCAATTTCACCAAGGACATTCTATTTACATTTTGATATCCTCTCCCCTACACACCCATTACTAACCCTCTTAGCATGCTTACACAACAGGTGAGCAATACCATCTCAGCTGACCTCCACCCACATGTATATCTAGCTCCAACCCATTTAGGGGTTGCCCCGAGTTTCAATTGCTGCAGCAGCAATGCTCTAAACGAGCTCATATTCAGTCACATTATCAAATACCACTATAGTACAGCAGTAAATGCTTCTGGGGGACTGCACATTGCCTCCATACTGACCCACTGCCCTCTGCAGCAGCGGAGATGCTCCCCTGAACTACACTCACCCTTAGCACCACTGCAACTGCAGTGACGCTCTAGCTGAGCCTTTACTCACCTTCATCTCTTTACATCACTACCGACAGTATTTAACATTTCTACAGAAGCACTCATAACACTCCAATATGACTTCCACTGCACCTCTGCAACAGCAGAGAAGCTCAGCTGAGCTTCATTTCCCCTTCGCACCACTGCCGCAGCAGTGATGCTCTGCCTGAGCTCACATACACTTCCATTTAACATACCACTACTGACACACTCCCCAGCAATGCTACAGTAGTTTAAACGCCCCCGCAGAAGAGTATTTACCGTTATTGTTGACCTGTTATATCGGCTTCCTAAGAAGTTTCAAATTAACAATAACATCCAATTTCAACCCCACCATCCACCCCACCGTGTCTGATCTGACTTTGCAAAATAAAGAAACTCTTTCATTCTTTATTAAACAAAGCAAAACAGACCAGACTCGGAAAGGGCACTACATCTACATTTTCGACATCCCTCCCCCACACACCCTTTTCAGACTCTTCTGGCCTTTTTACACTGTAGAAGAGCCCAAGAGCCCAACCCCCTCGCTCCCCTCTTTACTGACGACGCTAATCGTCCAGTATAGGGATGCACCGATGCCGATACTTGGATCGGATATCGGTTTGATATCGCATATTTTTGCTGGATAGGGTATCGGCCAGCTGGTACCAATCCAAATCCGATCTTGCGCGTGCTCTATATTCTATATTTATAAGCCAACTAATCCATGAAGCCTATTTTAAGGCACTAGAACGTTGTCATGTAGGCCCACTATATCCGAGATGTTCTGAAGCCATTCTACAGTTTAATGTGAAGTACAGATGAATATTAAAGTGTTTAAATTCATGTTCAGTTCAGCGCTTCCCGCCACTGCGCGGCTGCACCTGTCAATCATTCTCCATTCATTAACAATTCAATCTGCTTGTCGCATTTGACAACAGGAAAAACTTTCTCTAAGACTATTTGTTCCTGTTAGTTTAAATAATTAGTGGAGAAATGCATTTAGTTTTGCATTAAATGGGTTCATTTTGACCTGCAGCAGGAGTTCATTTCATCATGTTTGCGCTGCTGTGTGTGTTAGATCAGATCGCATTCGCAATACTGGAGTGGAGACGGTCATTACCTGCTCTTCACACACAAAGTAGGCCTACCTGAAATGTTTAATTAGAAAAGCCTTAATAATGCATTGGACAGATCCTCAACGCACTTATTTCTTCCATTTGAGCTGCTGTTTTGCAAATGTCTGCAGATACCGGACCGCTGCGCGTTTTGTCTCCGATGCATCAAGCGCTTTCATTCACGTGCCGCTGCATGCACAGAGGTGAGGTGCGCCGCTCCGTAAGATTATTCTTACAATAAGTTTGTTCTCCCATCCTTCAGATTGAGTTTATTTTTCTAAGGTGAATACATTAAGTGCTGCGAATAGTTTTAAAGCCTGGCCCATTGTTGTCAAAGTAGTTTATTAAATAAATTAAAGGTGAAACTGACGGGCGCAATATGGATTGTTATTAACAGAAAATGATTTAGCCTAATACAGGATACTCTGAAACTGTGAATATTTCACTGTCATTTTATATATTAATATTTTATTAAACAGACCAGTTTGTGTTTTGGCGCTGAAGCATATATGCGGATCTTGTTTTAAACTTTCTCCGTCTCACTCACAGCGAGATTTGGAGAGGAATTATTAAGTAAAACTGGCATCAGACGGTTTAGTTTAATCTGCATCAAACCTGCTGGAAAATATCAGGCTTTAATTTAATATAATTAATAAATTTAATAAAAGGCTGATTATTTTACGAACAATGTCAATAGCCTATTGCAGATTTCAAATAAAAATCTTAATAATAAAAAGGAAAGAACAATATCACAACGAATGCAAGTTCACAGCAAGCATGTTGTAGATTGTGCCGTCTGTCATGTATACCTATAGGTCTGTTATTTTTTACTAAAGAAGATACATGATTTCAGTTTAGCACCAGAGCTATAGAAACTGCTCATTTCAGTTAATTTTAGCAGAACATAATAGAGCATCTTCACCTGCTGTGTTTTTAGCAGCATAGAAAAACAGAATAAACTAAACAAAAAGAATAAAATAAATCCTGCTCTAGATCTTTCCAATAAATGACAAATTTAAATCACAAAACGAAAACACGGACTTTTTAAGAACCGGCAGGCTGTTTGTTCAATCATGTTTTTTTTCTTCCATCAAACAAAAATATCAGGCTACCTCAAATAGATCGCTCCACGGAAAATATGCATTTAATTAATGTTAATTAATTAATGTTAAATATTACAAATCCCCTGTCAACATGTTTAATAGCATGGGCGTTGCTAGGCCTATTTTAGGGGGGCTGTAGCTGTATATTTCTATTCAGCCCCCCTAAAACTTTTGCGATTAGCTCATAAACTGTACACTGTACGCCTCAGTCCCCTTTAAATTTGATAAGAAAACGGCGGCAGAATTCGGCCCATCTTTTGTTTTTCATTTTGTTTTCAGCAAACCACAGCCGTGGACAGCGAGAGAACTAGGTGAGTGTTTATTGATTAATTGTTATAATATCTGCCTTTTTGCAGTTCTTTTATATAGATAACCTTGTATCACCTGTATCCCAATGTCATGGAGGAGCAGTGGGGTTTTCTCTGCGTTCGCCTCATCAGCACAGCTGTTTCCTCCAACGAAAAATTGAACTCTTAACGAACATTTCACTATTTTTTTTCTTAATAAACTACCAATATTAAACACTTTACAGTTTCTGTGGCGTTAACTATATACAGTCTTGCACAGAAAGGATTAAACACAGTGACAGAAACACTTAGAGAATGTACTCGTTTTAAACTGTCACTGAGTCACTGACAGAGATAGAAACATCAAGTGTTGTCTAGTATTAAAAAAAAACTTTTTATTTATTATTATCATTCAGGTCGTGAAATATGTGAATTAGCCTGTGTTTAAAATTTATATTTATATGTATGTCATGTATTTAGAAACGTGGCAGTTTATTTATTTAATACATGGGATACATATATATATATCTTTTTTTTTTTACCTTATAAGGAGCTGAGCCCCCCTAAAATGAAAATCCTAAAATCGCCCCTGTTTAATAGAATTCATTAGTTTAAAGATAATGTCTTTAATTACGATTATGACTTATTTCCTCTGTCTCATTCGCGGTTCATGTGCGCGCGCTGCGTGTAATGAAAGACAATGAACCTAAAGGCTCTATGTTGACTTTTTGTAAAGTATTGGCTACTACATAGCATATAACAATTTTGTTGTTTACATATGATATTGCATTATTTGCATACATGTTTTTTTAAGCTGTAAAATGAAAGCCTCAGTTTGGTGCGATGTCCATTATGCAAAAAAAAAAAAAAAAACTTCAGATTTGTTTGATTGGTAGATTATGTAGGCTATTTAAAAAACTATATTATTTAAGAACTATTAATAACTGTAATTTTCCAAATGGAAAAAAAGGTTGGTTTGTTAGTTGAACACTAAATCACCAATAGCCTATTTATTGAGTTTATGACACGGCTCTGGCAGCACAGAGGCAATCCGCATCAGCGCTGGCTGGTTTGTCAACAAATCTGTGTCAAACTGTGAGCAGAATTATCCTTCTTTCATTTTGCTTCTTTGACAAAATATGTAGGCACGTGTGGTTGGACGTTACTGTTACTGCACGCGCTTTTCCATTCCAATAACGCGAGGCGCACCGCAGTGCCTTTATTGATGACAAGATAAAAAGGAGCGCGGTGCTCTTTTTATGTCACTAGGAAACGACTGAATCAGCTGAGCCGTATTGTGCGCGAGTGTTCCTGTCAGTAATTGTAATTTTTAATTGCATTATGATATTCAAGATTTGTAAAGTCATACAGCTTTGAATGACTTGAAACAGCGACCACAAGTCTCTCCTCCATCATTAAAAGCTCGCCGAAGTCGTCTTGACAACACAGACACTGCTGTCACCTCAAAGAAAACCCCGCCTCTGCTTTCATTTGATTGAAGAATGAAAAAGACGAGACTGACATAACACGCTTTTTCCGATCGAGAGCACATAGCGCGCAACGGCAAAATATTAGTAAACCATGCAAAAGATGCACCTATCAGTCTCAACGCAAAAAGCGTTGGGGACAAAAAAAAAACGGCACAGTATAGGGATCGGATCGGTATTGATCGATATTCAGAATTTTGGTATCGAGATTGGATCGGTTCGAAAAAAATGGTATCGGTGCATTCCTAGTCCAGTAACACGCTTTGGTTTCAAAAACACTTAAAAGAAGTCCTCCGCCTTTCAGGCTTTCCCCCTGAATCATTCTCCAGCCACTCATTCAGAATAGGGGCAGCCACTACAGCAGCTCACCATTGGCTCTCCCAACAACATATCCAAACCCTAGGACGATGGTCTTCCGACGCCTTCAAAACCTACATCCGCCTCAGCTATTACCATCTCAAGGAAGCCCAGCTGATCCTCTCTAGCAGACATCCAGCCAGAGTTCAAGGGCATGAGCATGTCTCTGCCATGAAGCATCCAGAGTTCAAGGGCACGAGCATGACTCTGCCATGAAGCACCCAGATTTCAAGGGCACGAGCACGACTCTGCCATTCAAGGGCACGAGCATGACTCTGCCACGTAGCACCCTAGCTACCTTTTATTTCTCTTCTTCCCCCTTTCAAGCGACTTCCCTTTCACTCCCGCTCACCACGGCTCTGACTCCCACAGAAGCCCATCCCCAGCCCAACCCTTAGCAGCCACACGCTAGCAGGAGCCCTCACTGTCCCCTCCCTCTTCCCGTCTCTTGCTAAGACCCCGTCCACCCCATAGCTCTGACCCCCGCAGGGGTCGCTCCGAGCTTCGATTCCCGCAGAAGTCTCACCGCCCACCCCCAAGCCACTAGAACCTCCCCTCATCTTTCACTTCCTTCTGGCCTTAAGATCCTCAGCCCTTCTTTCTATCTTCCTTTCGGCATTCAATCGCCTCTTCTTTTCTACTTTCCAGCGTTGAGTAATTCCGCTCTTTCTTATTCTCTTTCTCCAATACCTCCTCCCCCCTTATTTTTCAGCGTAAGTCTCTCTGCTTCTTTTCTTTTCAGCGCCCAGTTCTACCGCAACTCTATCTTTCTTTCTAGCGTTGAGTTTCTCCGATACTCTTTCTCTTTTCAAATAGGCCCTCTATCCCCAGCTCTAACTCCCGCAAGAGTGACTAAAATGAGCTTCGACTCCCGCAGGAGTCCCGCCACGGCCACCTCTTGCAGGAGTCTCCACCACCCCCTTCCTTTCCCAGACTCACGCAAGAGTAACGCCCCCGCAGCTCTAACTCCCGCAGGAGTTACCCCAAGCTTCGACTCCCGCAGGAGTCAATCACTTACCCCTTGTCCGGTCACAAAAAAAACAAAAACAAAAAAAAAACTTCACTTTTCTTCTTTCTGGCGTCGAGATCCTCCGTCCCTCTGTCTATCTTCCTTCCAGCACTTATCCGCCCCTTCTTTTACTTCCTTACAGCGTTCAGTGCTTCAGCTACCTTTTACTCCCTATTTTCCATCTCTATGTTTTCTTATACTTCATCACCCCCTCCCCATCTCCCATTACAGCATTGAGATCCTCCGCTAATTTTCATTCCTTCAGCGTCAAATTCTCAGCTTTCTTTTTTTCTAGCGTTGAGTCATCCGCTATTCTTTCCTTCTTTCCGCATAGGCCCTCACTCACCCAGATCTGACTCCTACATAATCCCCCTAGCTCAACTCCCGCAGGAGTTCCATACCCCCCCTCTAACTCACACCCCTCTCCCGCAGGAGTCTCCACCGCCCAAAAAATCTTCCCTGACTCCCGCAGGAGTCCCCCCAGAGTCTCGACTCCCACAGGAGTCACTCCCAGCCCCTCCCGCGCCACTTGCCCAGACTTCGCGGAGTCTGTTTCCAACTTCGCTCTAGCATCAGTCCTGAGCATAAAAGGCTTCTTTGGGGAGTTTATCGAGATCTACCAGAGCTCAAACTCCCCTCTCGCCCTGCAAACGGGAGGGAGCCCAGGGCTCGAGGATCTTACAAGCTCAGGGCTCTCTCCCGGGACAGCATGCCAAACAAGCCTTTATTTTCAATCATCAGCTAAGTGTGAACTCTTGAAAACACGCATTATTTTACACAACTACGAGGACACAATTATAATAATTATTTTACCAGTGATGCAGCATGGGGGAAATCCTGAGTTTGCAGTAACTAAAAACGGCAACACAACAGCAGCGGTCTGCAGAAGGGCTTCTCTAGCGCGTGTGTATCTGCTCTGTAAGCGTCGCGCGCATCTTCCTCTGGCTCTGCGCCAAGCGGACTGATTTTTAACATCTGATGACGCGATGCACTAAAGTAAACATTAAAAGCACACTAGCATAATCGTACACTTCAGGGAACAGCCAATGCTGTCTGATTACATGAGTCTCAGTGTTATCGTACGCGTCAAAGGGTTAAAGGTGTGTTCATTTTATTCTTTTATTATTCAGCGATTCTTCCGCGAACCACTGCTCTAAAATATTTTTTTTTTCCTCCCCGGCCGCACGCCGGAGATCCGGCACGGTGCCGGAATACTTTAAGCCCTGGTTATTCAATTCTCAAAAGAGCTAACATGATATTCAACAAGTACACAAGGCAAGGGTGGCTGTGATCTCACAGTTAACTTTAACTTATTTTAATATTTTCTTTTGGCTTTTCATGCTATACAAATAGCGTGATTAATACCAATAATTATTGCAGCCAAAATAAAAACTAGATTTCAAACAAGAAGCTGAAGAGCCCAACTAAAGCAGACTCTGTCCTCCATCATGGTGACTTCAAATGAACAACAAAAGTTTCATTATGAGCTTTTGTTCACAGGACAGAAATAAAGTCAAAGTTCAGTAATAAGTGAAGCTCCTGATGTTTGGGGAGTTGTTTAATGATCTCTGCTGAGATCTTGAGAAATTACATTTTTATTGTGTAATTATTTTTATTAAAACTAATTATTTAGAGTTTAATTGATTGGTTTAATTAGTTGATTTCATCTTTGGTTTTCATCTTCAGTGATTCTGCTTGTTAACAGTTGTTTATCAATAATTCAGAATCCTCCTTTAGTTAGACACTTAATTATCTCATTAACTTCATCACTGTCTGAGTGTTCAACCCTCTGTAGTGAGCACCCTACTGAAGATTTTGCTCTGGGATTTAAGGGGTTAAATGTGTTCGATGAAAAATACAGACTGTGAAATGTATTTTAAACAGAATTATTCCGTAGTGTGGGGACTCAATGCAGACACCTATAACTGAGTCGACACCTGTGATCAGAATCACCTTGATCGAGAGCCATTCTTTTTTGTCTCTGACCAAAATCAGAAGGTCAGGCCACATTGGTGCAGTACAGAGCAGGAAGTGAAGCCTTGCGGCTATGGGCCCCATGACTGGTTCATCATCATCAGTTAAGTGTCATCGGACCCACTATTCTGATCAAGTTAACTCAAGACGAACGGGTAACTGATCACGAGAACACAATTTTCTTAACAAAGAGCTCATGTTTGACCTCAGGAAATGGGGTTTTCCAGCCCCCATGCAAGACAGAAAATTGACTGACTTTGGTCCAAAACAGAGAATCAAAATCCTCTCTGAAATTTAAAACTATCACCAAACATTAAAGTTCATCAGATCATCCTCAAAACGATGATAGCGGACTTTTAATGAAATGTAATGTTATTGCTCTTGTATAACACACGAATCCTGTATATGTTAAGAATGCATTAATCATGGATAACCCATTATGCTTTGAGTTATTACAAACGTACCATTACGTGTATGTTATTTGAGATGAATAAGTGAAATCCTTTCCCTTTCTTTCATTCCTTTTTAATTATAGATATGTAAAATGTATCGTTCATATTATAAATGTATGCTTAATGCTATATGTCTGAGCACCATGGCTCATGTGAGTGAGTCACGCCAAGTCCTTGTGACGACATGGGATTGCCACGCAGATCCACGGACAATGCCTTATTGATACAGCTCTGTTAGGGGCCGGAAACATTGGTGATATAACCCATCTTCCCAGACATTCTTAGGGCAGAACGGCAGAAAGGCAGAAAAGCGAAGCAGCAGCAGCTGTTGTGAGTTGAGGACAACTCTTCTCCGGGTCCAGTCCAGCTGGACTTGGACATTAAGATGGGTTGAGACCAGCCTTAAACTTCCCCATCTTCCGTTTACTCTTCTTTCTTTCCTTTCCGCCGAGAGTCTAGTTAAGTTAAGTTGCGTTGCGAAACCCGTCAGCACGACAACAGTTTGGCCGTCTCCAACTTAAACTACTGGACTTCACTTCAGCCTCAGAGACGTCACTTCAACGACCAAACCAACCACCAGCGAACTCGGGTGGGAGTCCAGCTCCACAGAGGGACTTCCCCACATCACTAAGGAACACAAGTACATCTCCAGATCCATTGCTGAACTGGTGTATGATCTGCTAATCATGTTAAATGATAGATAACCCTGTCTAAGACACAGTAAAGGTTGAATTGATTATTTGGTTCGCTTGGTTAGGTTTTACATCTTGAGGTTTTACATCACATCTCTCCTAAACTCTTCTTTCCTTCTATTACTTGTCTGCAACCAGTATGAATGCGTGTGTGTATGTGTGTTTTTGTTAGTTTTGTTTGTAGTCAATAAAGTCTCTTTTGTATTGAAAGGAAAGTGATCTGTGTATACTTTTAAGCTAATGCCTTATACCTATATCTTGTTACCCTGCTTAAATATTAAAATGTTTTTACTTTAGTTCGAATAGTAATATTCATTTTTGAGTCAACAGCCCTGTCTGTTCAAACGAGCGCTGGACGAGTCGTTTGTTCAGTTCAAGAGAGTCGATTCTTTTGGAGCCGCTTTAAGTTCTGTTATATTCCCTTTGAGCTAATTTAAAGTTAACGCACTACATAATTGTGTATTACGTGTGCGAGGCCCTACAGTAGATTGAATTTACAAATGTAAAATGTTAAAAACAGTAAATTACTGGCAACCACAGCTGCCAGTATTTTTTTGTAAAATCAAGAAAAACAACAGCAAAATACCGTAAAACCTTTTTGTGTCACCATTGTGGAGAATAGTAGCGTCTGTGTGCAAGTCCAAGATGAACGGGGAGTATCTGATGTTATGCTGCATCTTCTTTTATTTAAATGTGATGGTGTAGTTACTAATGCAGTGGAAATCTGTTTGTTAATTCCAGTCACACATGAATACAATAATGCATTCAATGACTTTGCATTATTTAAAAAGTTTTTGTAGTGAACTGATGTGCAATGGTTCTCAATATCAATTTTCTCAGATATTTTACTCAGACATTTAAAATATTGATTTTAATGCCAGTAAATGCCAGTAAATGCCAATGAAAATGTAGTTGCTTTCTGCAAACAAAAATAATTAACTCAAAGGTTTGTAAATTATCATTGCATCAGTTAATAAATACATTTTTCTCTTGTGAAAAATACAACATATTTCTATAAAAACAATTTTACAGAAAAATTCTGTATTTTTTACAAAAAAGTTCTGGCAACCATAACTGCCAGTATTTTTCTGTAAATTTTACAGAATTTTTTTTTACAGTGCAGGTTTTCCTCATATTTAACTTCACACTTAAAGTATGAAATATTTACACAAAATAAACAAAAATAAAATACATTATGGCATATGCTTATTACCCCATCATACTTTGCTGCGTTTCACAATGTAAAAGTCATTTGTGGCAGCATTTATTTTATGGAAACATTTTTATTTTACCTCAGTGTCTCCAGTTTCCAGTTTCCAGTCTTCAGTCCATCAGAGAGAAGCTTCACTTCTGAATCCTGCAGGCCATTGTTACTGAGGTCCAGCTCTCTCAGGACACAGTTTGAGGATTGTAGAGCTGAAGACAAACTCTCACAGAACTGAGCAGTGAGTTTACAGCCCTGTAGTCTGTATAGATGACAAAGAGCAAAAAAAATCAGCAGTAAGAAATGAGCACTGTTGAGTGTTCATGAGTCCAGTCTACAGTGATAAAAGTAACACTGGAAATAAATGATTTTGTAACCTGGGATGTGACACTGACAAAAGAGGTGCGGATCCACATGCAGGTTTAATAGCAAGGTCAGGTAAGCAGTGGTCAATACAGGAGCAAACAGATGTATTAAGGCAATCCAGAGTCATAGTCGAAATAGCAGGCAGGTGGTCACAAGGCAGGCAGCAATACAGGATTAAACAAATAAACAAGGTGAGAATCAAAAACACAGGAAAACAAGACAAAGGAAAACGCGTTGTAGTGTCACTAAAACAGTAGACAAGACTCAGCAACATTGACTAAGTTTACATGGACACCAATAATTCGATTTTAATGGGATTAAGACAATATTCTGATTAAGAGTCTACCATATAAACAGCGATTTTTGATGGATTTAATTAGATTGAGGTCATAATCGAACTAAAGAGAAATTGAATTAGGACATGTGGAGTATGCCGATTTTAGTCGCATTATTGAAGTGCAGTACAGGCATGTAAACACCTTAATCGAATTATTACCGTCATGTAGGACTTTAAGCCACTTTTAGCGACAGGGTAGTCCACACACACACACACACACACACACACACAGACATACACGCACGGCTGATTGACACTTTTTGCACCTACCGAGTCAGACACCTGCTTCGTGAAATGCGGAGAGTTTTTTCTTCCATTCAGCATGCGGTATGAACTTCCATTAAAACAACTCTTCCAGCAGTTCATAGTTGCATCCAATATCTCGTTTGTCACGGTGGGCTTGCATGAAATCTTTGTGAATGAAAGTGAAAGTGCCAAACTGCAGTTAAAGTCGACAAATTAAAAATAAAACACCCGAAATTACATGAAACTCTAGAGGAAATTCGGATAGCGCGGTGACACAATGATATTAATCGAATTATGTGCTATAACATGTAAAACGCGATCATGAAAGGAACATTCAAAAAGCAACTCATGTAAACACCTTAATCATATTATTGTCTTAAGTAGATTAAAGCAAATAATTCGATTACTGATGTCCATGTAAACGTAGTCATTGTGTGTTTGTGTGCTGACTTTATAGTCCATGTAGTCAGTTCATGAGTGACTTCAGCTGTGAGTTTGCAGTCAGACAGGATTTGGAACCAGTGTGTGTGTGTGTGTGTGTGTGTGTGTGTGTGTGTGTGTGTGGTGCATGACTGAATATGTAGTCCATAAATGGCGGATTTGTAGTTCATATGAATGTGAGTGTGTTTTCCAGCGATCTCTGGAAGTAGGTCGCTGGTGATTATGACATAGCCCCCCTCTAAGGAGCGGCTTCCAGACTCTCTTAGCACAGTTCAGGTGGGAGGTGGAGCGGAGGCGGAACAGGGGGAGGGATGGAGGGCCAGGACCATGCAACGGAGGTGTACCTGGAGCGCGGAACTTTGGAGGACCTCGAGCATGGAGCTGCAGAGGGTCTGGAGCATGGAGCTGCAGAGGGCCTGGAGCATGGAGTTGCGGAGGGCCTGGAGCGTGGAGCTGCGTTATGTCTGGAGTCTTTCGTTCAGCAGGCATAATCGGCCCATACACCCACAGTGGGTCAGGAGGCTTTGGTTCAAGAAGCACTGGCAGTTCATTCAACTCCAGTGGTCAGGAGGCTTTGGTTCAGGAGGCACTGGCAGTTCATTCAACCCCAGTGGGTCAGGAGGCTTGGGTTCAGGAGTACGGAGAAGTCACATGGCTCTAGGAAGTCACATGGCTCTGGTGGCTTTGGGAAGTCACATGGCTCTGGCGGCTCTGGGAAGTCACACGACTCTGGCAGCTCTGGGAAGTCACATGGCTCTGCCTCTCTTGGGACTCAGGAGGTGGCTCTGGCCTTTTGACGGACTAAGGTGGTGGCTCTGGCCAATCTGGGAATTCTGAAGGATCTGGTGCCCTGGCCATACGGGGAATTTGAGAGGATCTGGCGCCCCTGGCCATTCGGGGAACTCTAGGGGATCTGGCGCCCCTGGCCATTCGGGGAATTCGAGAGGATCTGGTGCCCCTGGCCATTCGGGGGATTCGAGAGGATCCGGCGCCCGGCATTCAGGGAATTCAGACATATCTGGTGCCCGCCATTCGGGGAAATCAAGAGGATCTGGCACCTGCCATTTGGGGGATTAAAGAGGATATGGCACCTCTGGCCATTCGAGGAATTCAAGAAAATCTGGTGCCCGCCATTCGGGGAATTCAAGAGGATCTGTCACCCACCATTCAGGGAATTCAGAAGGATATGGCGCCCTGTCCTGGGACTCAGGAAGGGGATCTGGCAACTCTGGAGCACAGCAAAATCCTCAGAGTAAAATTTACTCAGTTCAGAGAACATTTGGTCCCTCTGTAAATTGAGTAAAATTTACTCAACAGCAGAGTTAAAGTTAATGAGAAAGTGAAGGGATTAATTAAGTGATGATTGAGCACTGATGATGAACACCTGCTGTTAATAAGCAGAAACAGAGAAGAGAAACACAAAACTACAACTGACTTTAGTCACAGTCGTAGATGAAATAAACTGAAATAAAACATATCAAATCTCTCAAAATTTGAGCAGAGGATCATTAAGCAACTCCACAAACAGCAGCTTTACTTATTAACAACCTGTTTGGCCTTATTTATGCCAGACTCTACAAAATTCCATATAGTGATATTATAAAGAATTAACTATAAGTATTTTTTACGAAAACAATTAAAAAAACACCACTTTTTGTGTTTTAAGCTGTCACCATTGAGGAGAACAGTAGTTGCTTTACTTGGGCTCTGACTCAATTACTAATGTTAGTTTCTCTTTGTTTGCCAAATAGTGTATTGTGGCAAATGTTGAATAAAGAGAGTAATTGTGCTCTGGATAATTGATTCTGTGGTGATTTAGTCACTGGTCAAATCAGTAAAATTGGTTTTGATGTATTAATTTTGAATAGTGTTCTATCACAAAAGTAGCACTGTATCAAGAAAATAGAACTCAATAATACTTTTATCAGATCATAAAACACATTGAACATCTGAAACACTCAAAACACACAGACATAAAGAATCAGCGTGTGCTTCTCAACTATGGTAAGTTTTTTTTTCCCCTACAGTGCATGCTGGGAACTATGGATGAATGTTGTATGATTGCACTGCAGCTAAAAAAAATAAATAAATCTCTAACCACTGTTGAGATAGATATGCTGATTATAGATGTTTGCGTCTCTAATGTGTTTTTATAAAAATGTATAAAACCATAGCTGAGGTTCATTCACTTGAAAAACACTGAATTTTGTTTCTTATATGATAAACCATTATTTATACATAATTTGCGGAGTCAAACATAATCTTTTATCAAGAGTAAGAATCAATACAGGATCAGTCAACCTGATCGTATTTGCTCTCTTTACACTTGTCATAGCAAGCAAAGAAAAACCAACAATAGAAATCGAGTCAAAGAGCCCAAGTAAATCTACCACTTTTCTCCGTGATGGTGACATCAGGGGAAAAAACATGTTGTTTTATTGTAAAATGTAAATAACTAAAACAGTTAATTCTCAATAAATCTCATATGGACTTTTGTGAACATCTGACAGAAATAAAGTCAAACAGGTAAGCAACAAGCGAAGCCACTGCTGTTTCTCCTCTGTTTCTGCTTATTGACAGCAGGTGTTCATCATCAGTGCTCAATCATCACTTAATTAACCCCATCATTGTCTCATTAACTTTAACTCTGCTGTTGAGTAAATTTTACTCAATTTAGAGAGGGACCAAATTTTCTCTGAACTGAGTAAATTTTACTCAGGATTTTGCTGTGAGGATCTGGCAGTGACTGAGGATCTGGCAGTTCTGAAGGATCTGGCAGTTCTGGAGGTGGCGGTGGCAGCTCTGGCAGTAACAGTTCTGGTGGTGGCAGCAGATCTGGCAACTCAGGTGGTGGTGGCCATTCAGGTGGCTCAGGGGATGGCATTTCAAGAACAGGAACAACGACAGGAACTATGGCAGAAACAGACTTGGAACAGGAAGCCACTTTGTGAGCTGGAGGACTGGAGGCAGCCATCTTGTGAGCTGGAGGACTGGAGGTGGCTATTTTGTGAACAGGAGGACTGTAGGCGGCCATCTTGTGAGCTGGAGGACTGGAGGCGGCCATCTTTTGAACTGGAGGTGGCCATCTTGTGAGCTGGAGGACTGGAGGCGGCCATTTTGTGAACTGGAGGACTGAAGGCGGCCATTTTGTCAACTGGCTGTGGTCTAGGCTGGTGAACAGGAGACAGGAGTACAGGTGATGCCAGCATCATGGTGTTACTGGGTTGGGCAGCAAGCCCCGTCGCCAGCGGGTCTTGCGGTTTATTGGCCCCACCCAAAAAATATTTAGGGGTCTCCTCCACCTCGCCCGCGGTGAAGGGGGACCCACTAAATTGCAGTGCCAGATCAATATAATGTTCTAATGTCTCATGGGGTTCGTGCAAAGGCATGCACGAATAAAGGGGCTCAGAAAGTCCTCCACGAAAAATATCATTAAACAAAGCTCACTCATAGATGTTAGATGTGCCAGTTTAAAGAATTCCTTCACATACTCCTCAATAGACTGTGCTTCCTGCCACAGACACATGATTGCAATTCCTGCTGGATCCATGATAGGCTGAGTCTTCTGCAACCAGAGATGTGACACTGACATCAGAGGTGCGGATCCACATGCAGGTTTAATAGCAAGGTCAGGTAAGCAGTGGTTAATACAGGAGCAAACAGATGTATGAAGGCAATCCAGAGTCATAGTCGAAATAGCAGGCAGGTGGTCACAAGGCAGGCAGCAATACAGGATTAAACAAATAAACAAGGTGAGAATCAAAAACACAGGAAAACAAGACAAAGGAAAACGCGTTGTAGTGTCACTAAAACAGTAGACAAGACTCAGCAACATTGTGTGTTTGTGTGCTGACTTTATAGTCCATGTAGTCAGTTCATGAGTGGCTTCAGCTGTGAGTTTGCAATCAGACAGGATTTGGAACTGGTTGTGTGTGTGGTGCATGACTTAATATGTAGTCCATAAATGGCATATTTGTAGTTCATATGAATGTGAGTGTGTTTTCCAGCGATCTCTGGTAGTAGGTCGCTGGTGATCGTGACATAGACCCCCTCTAAGGAGCTGCTTCCAGACGCTCTTAGCACAGTTCAGGCGGGAGGTGGAGCAGAGGCGGAACAGGGGGAGGGATGGAGGCCCAGGACCATGCAACAAAGGTGTACCTGGAGCGTGGAACTTTGGAGGACCTGGAGAATGGAGCTGCGGAGGGCCTGGAGCATGGAGCTGCGGAAGGCCTGGAGCGTAGAGCTGTGGAGGGCCTGGAGCATAGAGCTGTGGAGGGCCTGGAGCGTTGAGCTGCGGAGGGCCTGGAGCATGGAGCTGCGTTGTGTCTGGAGGCTTTCGTTCAGCAGGCATAGACAGGCCATACACCCACAGTGGGTCAGGAGGCTTTGGTTCAAGAAGCACTGGCAGTTCATTCAACCCCAGTGGGTCAGGAGGCTTTGGTTCAGGAGGTACTGGCAGTTAATTTATCCCCAGTGGGTCAGGAGGCTTAGGTTCAGGAGTCACTGGCAGTTCATTCAACCCCAGTGGGTCAGGAGGCTTAGGTTCAGGATGCACTGGCAGTTCATTCAACCCCAGTGGGTCAGGAGGCTAGGGTTCAAGGAGTACGGATAAGTCACATGGTTCTAGGAAGTCACATGGCTCTGGTGGCTTTGGGAAGTCACATGGCTCTGGCAGCTCTGGCCATCTAAAGGTTCTGAATATCGCCCAACACTAATAAAATATTCAGAATCAGTTTAGAATCTAAGAAATTCCGCTACCCTTATAAGTCCATCTCTAGAAAACACAGTAGGAATGAAGAAGAAACTTCATGAGAGCTGACATTAAGCCTCATTGTGTCATTCAAGAATAAACATGTCAAACACACACACACACACACACACACACACGCACATCTGTTAAAGCAGGGCAGTGATTTACTAAACTGATCTGAGTCTTCAGTGCAGACTGATGTGTGTCTTCTGTGATCAATGAATGAATACTCACAGAGCTCTTCTGCAGTTTCTCACAGCTGGTATCAGTCTCAGTCTTCCCTCATCTGATGTGTTGAATTTATTAGAGTCTAACTCATCCAGTGGCTCCTCTGACATCTCAATCATGTAGGAGATTGTTGAGCAGTGAGCAGGAGAGAGTTTCTCCTCTGAGTGTTTGTCTGATTTCACAAACTCCTGAATCTCTCTGGCCAGAGTCTGATCTTTCACCTCCAACAGACAGAGGAACAGATTGATGGATCTTTCAGCTGAGAGACGGTCATATCTCTTGATCTTGTCTTTTATGTCTTGTGTGATTCTCCTGATGTTCTCTGAGCTCTTTTCTGTGCGTGTCAGTAGATGCTGGAAGAGTCTCTGATTGGACTCCAGTGAGACGCCCAGCAGGAACCGCAGGAACAGATCCAGATGACCATTACTACTCTCTACAGCTGTATCTACTGCCGATCTGAGCATATCATATAGAGGGTTCTCAGAGCTGGGCTGTATAAATGAATTTAATGAATATTTTTCGTCATAAATCAATCTCAGCTCATCTCTCTTCTTTGTTAAATGGCAGTAAAACTCAAAGAAAGCAGCCAGAAACTCCTGAAAGCTAAGATGGATGAAGCTGTAGACTTTCCTCTGATGAATCACAGATTCCTCCTTGAAGATCTCAGTGCAGATCCCAGAATACACTGAGGCGTCAGTGACATCTATGCCGCTCTCAATCAGGTCCTCCTCATAGAACATCACATTGCCCTTCATCAGCTGTCTGAAAGCCACTTCAGCAAGTTTGAGGATCACTCCTCTGTTGGACTGCAGGAGTTTCTGTGGATCTCTCTCTTCATACTTCTGCTTCTTCATGTTGATCTGAATCAGCAGGAAGTGGATGTACATTTCAGTCAGAGTTTGAGGGATTTCTGCACTCTGATGTTCTTCCAGGAGCTTCTGAAGCACAGTGGAGGAGATCCAGCAGAAGACAGGGATGTGGCACATGATCTGGAGGCTTCTTGCTCTTCTGATGTGTAAGATGATTCTGCTGGCTTGATGCTCGTCGCTGATTCTCTTCCTGAAATATTCCTCCTTCTGAGGCTCAGTGAATCCTTGAATTTCTGTCAGACGGTTGATGTATTTGGAGGGGATCTGATGAGCTGCTGCTGGTCTGGATGTGATCCAGATGAGAGCAGAGGAAAGCAGATCTCCTTTCAGGAGGCTCCACATCAACACAGCCACTGATGAAGATTCAGTCACAGCACAAACTTTCTCATCATCTGAAAACTTCAGTGTGATTCTGCTTTCATCCAGACCATCAAAGATGAACACAACTCTACACTGCTCATAAATCTTGGGCTCCAGATTTCGAAGTTCAGGATGAAAGTCCAGCAGAAGTCTGTGAAGACTGTACTGATGATCTCGGATCAAGTTCACCTCTCGAAATGGAAGCACAAACATGAAATCTACATCCTGATTGTCTTTTCCCTCAGCCCAGTCCAGAATGAACTTCTGCACAGAGACGGTTTTTCCGATTCCAGCGATGCCTTTAGTGAGAACAGTTTTAATCTGGGCTTTCTCCTTCTTGATCTTCTCCTCATGTCCTGCTCCACCTGAGCCTTTAAAGATGTCATTGCAGTAGACTGGAGTGTGTTGTGAGGGTTTTGTTCTGGCTCTTTTCTCCATCTGTAAAACCTCATGTTCTTCATTCACTCCTTCACTCTCTCCTTCTATGATGTAGAGCTGTGTGTAGATCCTGTTCAGGAGGGTTTGAGTCTTTTGATGGTTGATTCCCTCAAATAATCTCTCATACTTGTTCTTCATGCTGGTTTTGTGCTGCTCTTTGACTCTCTGAAGTTCATCATGTTCTGGTTGGAGTGAATCCTGCTGCAGGTCTCCAGTCTGAACATCTCTATCCACACTGCAGGAACAACAACACAGAATCAATGAGTATGAGTGTAAAGATCCTCTAGTAAAGTCATGTGTGTTTTCTCTGAACCAGCTGAGACACAAAACACAGATTTAACCCAGAACCAAACTATAGTAATGCAGAAACTGTTCCAGATTAGCAAGAACCGGCTTCAGTCTTCAAATGACTCTAATAGCTCTATTGTGAAGCACTTTACACACCACACACTGATGACATCTACTGACTATTAAAATGGTGTAAACACTAAACAGTATTTATCATTTATTAAATGTATCCCATAAACCATTTGATACCACAAGACACGAGGATAATTTTACATTTATTTACAAATATGCTGGATGCTCACTAAAAGACATTTAAAATCGTTTAAGATCAAACTGTGAGAGACCACAAATATGAGGACAAAAGACCCTAGATTTAACTGTTAAGCCGCTATAGTGTGTAATGTGGTAATATTGATACTATTTTCTTTAATTGTATACTTTTACGTTTTCATGTTTCAATGAATTTTGTACTTTGCTATCTACAGTTTTGAAGGTTGTTGTGAGCATATACTTGTTAAATATTTTACCATCAATAAGAAAATAATAATTCTCTGTATCTGCTGTCTAAATCTTTTAGTGTTTCACCATGAGTGTGTTTGTTCTGCTTCTGTCAGCTTACTTTCTGACTGAATATAGTTTTTGCTTCTCATGATAATCTCCAGATCATACAAGCATTTGCTCTTAGGGTTCAGGATTTCAGTAACAGCACTGTATCGTTGCTCCACTTTATTAAAATAATAAAGAGAAGATCTAAATGCAGTTTCATCTTAAATCACTATCTATTTTGACCATAATTATTTATCAGGTGAAATGCTGTGTGTTTGTGTCACTAAACTTATTCATTCATCTTATCTAAAATCAATTTCTTTTGATCGCCCACATTTTGCTAACTACTGTAAAAGCATGTAAACTCTTTTTTACTAACTCTACCAGTTTGAGTATCAATACTTTATCAGCAGGGCTTAACATTAACACCCGCCAAATGCGGGTAGTTTTCAGCTGTAGCGGGATAGATAGCCGCTCCCACTAGCCACTTTGGCTGGTTGAAAATAAATTTGAACAACAATTTTTATTTTAAACATTGTCATACAAATTGACAAAAGTTTTGTTTTTCAGTTTAGCAAAAAATCTAAATAATGAATAAATTAAATTAAAATAAATAATACAAAAACAAAAAAGGAAGAAAAATATAGATTCAAAATAACTTAACACACTTTGAAAGAAAAAGTAAATAAATAAATAAATAACAATATTAATGTGAAATAAAGCAATAACATATTTGTCTAATCTATATACTTTCAATGTCTGTCAGTTCAAGAAAAGAGTCACCATCTAGATTCACCAAAAAGTCATAGAATATTTTCCAAATAGACCAAAATATTTGGATTTTGTTTTTCAAAAAATATGTAAATTTTTCCAAGGCAAGGCAAGGCAAGAGGTCATCCGCTTTATCCACTGAGATACATCAGGACTGTCTTCTTTTTTCCAAGAACACGCAATTACATGTTTAGCTTCCAGCAAACATAAAATCAACAGCACTCTTTCAGGTTTGGTCACATCAAAGTTCAATGAACAAATATGCAATATACAAAAGCTGAGATCAAGAAGAATTACTTTACCAATGATTTGACTTACAATGTTCAATATTTTATTTTCAAAAACAACTGACTTTAGAACATTCCCACATACAATGAAATAAAGTTCCTTTCTCTTGTTTACATTTATAGCATGTATCAGGGATATTCGGGTTAAAATTATGCAACTTAACTGGAGTTACATACTGTCTACTCAGCCATTTATATCGAAGCAATCTAAAATGAGTGCTTGTTGTCTGAGTTTGGGCTTTTAGACAAGCTTCTTGCCACTCTTCCTCAGTTATATCAGCCTGCAGGTCAGACTGCCAAGCTTGAAGTCTGTCATTAAATGACTTTTGATTTGTCCACAAACTGTTTATATAAAACAGAGACTTGACCTTTATCTTTTAAACAGTTAAGTGTAATATTCTCCAAAATAGAAAGATAGTAAATGGTGCTAAATTTAGCTAAATGGTGATTTTGTTTTGACATAATAAAACTACGCAATTGCAAATATTTGAAAAAATGCTTATTTGGAATTTTACAATTTTTTCTTAATTTCTTCAAAGGACATAAAGTGTCCTCCGTCGTAGAGATCAGATATCCAGTTAATACCTTGATTTGACCAAATTTTAAAACCTGGATCGGCTCTACCAGGGCAAAAATTTTCATTCCCAAAAATTGGAGAGAAACATGAGAGCTGTGGAAATCCACCTAAATGAGTAAGAGCTTCAAACCAAACTGCTATTGTATTCCGGGTAAATGGATTTTTTGTACATTTTATTAACTTTTTAGTATCTCCTGAATACAGATATAAATTCAAAGGAATTTGAATTGTGTGGGCCTCTATAGAAATCCAGGTAGGAGTGTACTCTTTCTCAAAATAGAACATTGCTGCTCCAATTTGAGTGGCCCAATAATACCTTTTTAAGTTTGGTAGGGTTAACCCTCCTCTCTTATAGGGCAGATACAGCAAGGAGAGCCTGAGACAAGGGTGCTTGTTGTTTCAGATGAAGTTGGTAAAAGTTTTTTTCATTAGGGGAAAAAAAAGAGCAATGTGGACATAGAGGGATAGTTTGTAAGAGATATAACAATTAGGGTAAAACTGACATTTTTAAAATATTAACACGACCAATCAGGGAGATGGGGAGTTTTGTCCATCTATTCAACAGACCTGTTATAGTTTCTGATATGGGCTTGTAGTTTGCGGATACAATTTCATTCACAGTTAATGTAATTTTGATCCCAAGATAAGTAAAACCATCTTGTGAAACAGCAAAGGGTGACTGAACTGGTGGGGAAAGTCTTTCTGATTTATGGAGAAACAGCAACACAGATTTGGAATTATTGATTTTATACCCTGAGAATTCGCCAAATGCTTCATTCAAATGTACACTGTTAAAAATTGTCCCGTTAAAAAACGGTAAGTTACTGGCAGCTGCAGTTGCCAGCAATGTACTGTTATTTTACAGTATGTTGCTGTAAAAATACATGGACTACATTGATATACACAATACTCAAGTGAATTAAGTTTGTTCATTGAAAGCGATTGCCTCAAATTGGCCAACTTCTGTATGAGTTTATGAAGTAATGTGCTATATATGCTTAGAAGCATACTTATAATGATAACTTATTTTAGTTCATTTGAAAAGTTCCTTTTAACCCAAATGTCTTAAATTTCACAGCAGCACACAAACATGTAAAGCTGGAATTAACACAGAGAGATTCTTACTGCATCAGCAACTAAACAGCCACTGTCTTTAAGTAGAGAAACATGCAGAATAACATCAGCAGCTCATTGTTCATCTTTGACTCAAACACTGGCTCTACTCTCCTCCACAACGGTGACACACAGAAGAAATTTGCTTCAGGTTTTACAGTAAAATACAGTTTTTTCCTTGATTTAACGGTAAACTACTGGCAGCTGTGGTTGCCAGCAATCTACTGTTTTTTTACAGTCTACTTCCGTAGTTTAAAATAACATCATATTACTGTTAAAATACATTTTTACACTGTGTTTTTACCTCTCACACCTTTAACCCTTTAAACCCCAGAGCAAATACCTCAGTTTTAATTGAACACTTATAAAAGTGTCAACACTACTGAGTGTTCAAGAAACATGGAGCAAAGCTGAAGTAAATGAACTAATTAAATGACTAATTAAATGATAATTGAGGATTAGCGATGAACAAATGAAGAAATACTGAAGGGAAAAAACAAGAACAGAACATAAAGTAACAAACAACTGAAACTTCAGTCACAGCTTTATAATGAAATAACCTGAAGGTCAACAAATGATTAAATCATTAAAATATCAGCAGATGATTAAACAACTCCACAAACATCATCAGCAGCTACACTTATTACTAAAACATTTATTTTTGTATAACATCTACTAAAGTTCTTCTTAAGATAAAGGTTATCATTTTACGTCACCATCATGGAGAACAGAGTCTGCTTTAGTTGGGCTCTTAGCCCTGACAATTTAACATTAATTTATTTTGGCTGCTGCAATTGTTAAGAACTTTGTTTAAAAAGCTCTTTTGATATGGCAAGCAAGCCAAAAAACTAAATAAGATCTGCTGATGTTCATGTTGGTTTTAATAAGGCAGAACCTGTTATTACTTAAAATAATTTACTGCTCTTATCCAATGTTTAATCTATTGTTAAACGTTATATATATGGCTGCATGTGGCACTGAATTCTGAAAGTTTTTAAGAATATCTTGGACAAAAACACTTTGCTCTATGGTGTAAGTTGCACTCAAAGAGACATCAAGAATCAGCGTATGAACCTCAACAACGGTGACAACTAACAAAATTAACAGTTTAACTCACAAACATCACAAACTGGCTACTGAAAGTCTAAACATAAACAACAGCAGAATCAAACGCAAATAAAGAAAACTGTAAGACCATTATACTACATCATTTATTCATGCCCCAATGCATGCTGGGATATTTGTACCGTGCCACACCCAGCATGCATTGCGGCATGAAACATTTTAATTGTTACCATTGTTGAGGTACAAGGTCTGATTCATGAGGTCAGAGTGTGACTTTGTCTTAACTGAACTGTTTTTGTCTGTTATTTCTTAACTCTGTAAAAGAATTAGGCATCTCTCCTGTTTCCACTTCTCATTAATAAATTAATATCTGCAACTTTGCATTAAAGCTAATGCATTCGGCCCGTCATCCAGACCTTTATCAAAACATTTAGCAGAACAAATTTCAGACAAATAGATTTATCTACCTATTGGCTTTCCAGCTTTTTTGCAATAATAAAAGTGTTTTATAAACTTTGTATTTAGAGCAGCAGGAAAGGCTAACTATACAAATTCAAGGGTGAAGAGCCCAACTAAACCAGCTCCTCACTCCATTACGGTGACACACAAAAAAACAAAACACCTAAATTTCTGTTGGTTCTCAATAAGAATGGTATGGAAGTCAAAGCGGTCAGTAATAAGTGTGTCTGCTGTTGTTTGTGTTGTTTAATGATCCTCTGCTGAGACTGAAGGTGTTTTATTTCACTTGATTTTATTTAATGTTGTAACTGACGACACTCTTTGTGTTTCTTGTTTCTCTTTCCTTCAGTGATTGTGATAATTACAGCAGGTGTTCATCAGTGTCTGAATTCACTCATTAGTGTTCATTAACTCTGTCAGGTGAACTATATTAGTGAACTAGTGTATGGAATAGTGAACAAGGGCACAAAGTGGGATTTCAAACACAGACTTGAAAACGTTGAATCTGAGCTCTGTTAACTCACAGTTTTCTGCTGTTGGTTACTTTCTCGAAAACAGAAATATTACCCAGAATGCACTGTTTTTAACAGCATATTACTGTTTTACTGAAAAAAAACATTATTTTACTGTTAAATCTGACCGTTTTTTAACAGCAATTTTTTACAGTGTAGTAGTGCTGGAATAGACTGTTTTAGATTGGATGAAAATAAAATGATGTCATCTGCATATAATGAAATGTGGTGTTCTAAAGAGCCAATTGTTATTCCTGAGATATGTGTGTGATTACAGATTGCCATAGCTAATGGTTCAATCGCTAGAGTGAAAAGCAGGAGAGAGAGCGAGCAGCCCTGGCGTGTACCCCTATAGAGTCTGAAAGGAGCAGATATTGTACCATTTGTTAATATCTTAGCTGAAGGGTTAGTATAAAGGATCTGAATCCTTTTCATGAATTGATCCTTTCCATGGTTTTAAACAAAATTTGCCATTCAATTCTGTCAAACGCTTCGTCAGCATCTAATGACAGAAGTGCATTGTCATGAGTATTAGACTTCTCATACAATATATTTAATACTTAAAACCCATTTTTATCTATATGAACTAGCTTGGGCAAATAGGGTTTTAATCTCTTTGCTAGCACCTTACTTAGGATCTTCAAATCATTATTCAAGAGAGAAATTGGTCTATAGGAATCACAATCAGTTGGCTTCTTACCAGGTTTTAAAAGAAGAGTAATCACAGCAGTATTAAGAGAGGATGGCAAAGCCTCATTTTTCAGGGATTACTGAAACATATCCAACAGGGGATGAATTAATTTATGATGGAAAATTTTATATAACTCTATTGGTATGCCATCGGGCCCTGGGGTCTTTCCTCCTTTCATACTAGTAATGGCTTCAAATATCTCTTCATATTTTAGGTCCTCTTCAAGAGATGCCATAAAATTTAAATCTATAGAGTTAAAGTCTAAAACATCCAAAAAATTACTTTACCTCTCTGCAGCTTTTTCTGTATATTCAGAACTATAAAGAGCCTGATAGTAGTTCATAAAGACGTCATTTATCTCAGTCTGATCAAATGTTATCTCACCATCCTTTGTCTGAATAGAATTTATGGCTCTTTTGGTTTGCAACTGCCTAATACGCCAAGCTAATAACTTGCTTTTCACTTGTTTTAGTGAAACTTCATTATATTTAATTTTTAATTTATGCTTCTAATAAAGTTCTAATAAAAGATCAGGAGTATTTTTAAAAATGTTTCAGATTCAATTTCCCTTATTTTGTTTTCAAGGCTTACCATTTCTACTTGACTGGACTTATATTTGTAGTTTGTACAACCCTCTTATAAAAGCTTTAAACGCTTCCCATCTGACTGAAACAGATGTCTGGTTTGTATTTATTTCAAAATAATAATCTATCTGTTTATCAATGAATTCTAAAAAATGTGTATCTCTCAACCAAGTTTTATGTAGCCGACATCTTGGTGGCCTAAAAAAGAAATTAGGAAACTTTCATGTAAATGAAACTGGAGCATGATCCGAAATTATTATGCTGTCATACCAGCATTTATCAACTTTCGAAATAAGATTGCTAGATAAAACAAAATAATCTATATATACGAGAAAAGGATTAGAATGTCAGTTTATAACCGTTTGTCAATATGCGTGCAAATGTGATCTTAGAATCAGAAAAGCAGCACGACTGACAAAAATAACTGTTCGTGCGAGCAAAAGAAAGCAGATAAATACCGAATGAGAGGGTGATCAGGTGCACGATGAGACACAGGCATGGTTTACGCTACATTCATTCTTCCATGGCGGGGCACCACACCAAAATTTATCCCGCCCCGGCTATACATAACATCTTCTCATTCAAAAACATTCAGTAATTTTTTTTTTTTAAATAGCGGGTTATAATCACACCAAAACGTATTAAAAGGTAAATGAATTATAACAGCGAAAACTTTTCTGTAATCGTAGTGCTGTGCGTTATTTGTTTAACCCTTTAAAGTGACATGCTGACTGACTGACTGACAGGTGCATGATGCGTGAGGCCAGCAAACTTGGCGTAGTTTTCAGTTAAGATGAACACAGTTTCCATAATTATACTTTATAGCCTATGGCTCTGCATACAATGACTATCTTGCTGGAGTTTCTAGCCGTTTCACTTTACTTCAGGACGTATTAATGCCGCTCTGTAGGTCTATTGGACGCAATTATAAATATTCCTAGGAAATCTAATAAATGTTGGAGACATACTTGTTACTTAATTGCACTAAATCGCACTTCAGCAGCGTTTATTTGAGCGCGCACAAGAAAATCTGCACTTGAGCAGAGTTTATTTGAGGGCGTGCAAGCAGTTTTGTGCATGAACAGAGGCAATCGGCGCGCAAGCAAAGAGATTTGCATGCTCGTATTACACGAATGCGATCTCGACTTGTAATACTGCGCTTATGACATTTGTCATTGAAATGATGCCATTATCGCCATAGGTAGTTGGTAGATCTGTGTCTACCAGTCCTGCCGCCACAGCTGGAAAAAATCCTAGAGGAAACACTGACAGGCAATCCTCCTCACTCATTGACAAGGGCTTTAATGTCGCGCACTCAGCTGATGTGATGCGTGCAAATGTTACAAAAGCTTGCATGCTATTCTTCATTGCGCAAAGCAACAGTGTGTGGAAACTGTGGTGTTTTTCAGTTAAGATAAAACTTTTACATATTTTCCATATATGAGAAGGCTTTAGCAATCAACTTAAAAAGTATTAATTACTGTGAAACTGTCTGAAAGTTTAGCTAGCATATTATTTGCACAGAATAGAGAAGTGCTACAGGTCACTGAAAACAACACATCCTGTTTTCGGGTGTAGGTGTCTAGATGAAGAAGATTCTAAGAAAGTGACACGATGTACAAGCTGTCTACGTGCTCTAAAAGCATCTGCCTTAAAAGGTCAATCGTCAAGAAAAGACAATGAGGAAGGAGTCAAAACTGGGGTATAAAGAGTTGTGTTACGGAAACAGAAGACAGAGTCGTTCCTGAAGACTCTCCTGCGCAGAGCATATTATTATGGTTTCTCTTGTCGCTGTCAAAATAAAACTTTGAAATTTGACCAGATTGCCTCCATCCTATTTTTGAGCATGCTGTGGACCCCTTTGAGAGTCCAACAAAACACAACTAGTTTGATTTGTTGTGTTTGAAATAGACTGGAAAAATGTGATGCTCGTATATCCACAGTCCTGCTGCTCTCAAAAGCTCAAGGTTCTTTGTAAACAGCAGCGGCTTTCGGTTTAACCATTCTTTGGACATATTATTAATATGGCCATGTGCGCGTGATCATCCTTTACTATCATGCTTACTTTTGCTTACAGTTAATGGTTTAATTATCACCCTTTACAATAACATTGCTTTAATAGGAGATTAACCCTCCATTTATGTATTATTATTATGCTGGAACCACAGACCACTGTGCATAGTTTTAGATTCATTTAGAATTTTTTTCTTAAACATTTTTGTTGCTATACAGCAATATTTGACTTGTTTTGACACATTATTAAAAAAATGTGGCAAGGAAATAATTAGTTTGGTGTGGCCAAAAAGAAAATTGGCAAATAAAACTAATTGCAAGTTACACTATGAAACCCCAACACATTTGCTCATGCTCATTTAGCAAGCTCATACACAACACAGAAAAAAAAGTGAAATAAAGGAAGAGGGCATGTGGACATAACAAAAAACTTAAAGGGCCACAAAACCCCCTGTCTCAGCAGGGTGTTTTCACACCTCTGTTTTGAAAAAAGTCAGGAAAGTTGGGCGTGTCCAGCTCTGGGAGTGTGGGAGTGTCGGGGGAGGGAAAGAGGGATTGGATTTGCATAAAAGGGAGTTTCCATTTGGCCACGCGCTCATTTCACAGGCAAAACAAACATACAGAGGGTGATTTGATACCGCATGGCGAATGAGAGAAAAAAAATCCTCCGCATTTCTCTGTAACTTATGTACTCCGTAGGTAGCGTCAGAAAGCCGTGTTTATAGACTATCCTGTCACAAAATGGAGCGAAAATCCTGCACGACGGGAATAGTTTGTGTTTACATGTTTATACTCAGAGAGCAGCATTTACAGCGGATATTTCAGTCTATAATATTGTACTGTAATATTGCAGTGATATTAACATACTGTAAACTTGGTAACTAAATCATTTTGACTATGGTATGTCTTTAAAACTGAAAGAGCTCTGCTAACCACGAACTAACTTTGCAATCTGGGTAAAACAAAGAGCACAGTACTGCAAACACTTACCAAATCTGTATCAGACAATCAAACTGGAGCTGTGTCTTTTTAATAAAAGTAGACGAGCGGCAAATCCGGATTTCACCATTTCCAGATGCGAAAAGCTCTCGGGTAAAAATGGTTTGAAGCACGTCTTTCTCATGAATTAATCCAGCACACTCACATACGTCAGAATGTCCGCGAAAAGACAGACAGCCACTATCCTGGCTGGATTTACACCTAAGTATTTCATGGCCGTGACGTAGCTTCAAAAATTCGTTTCAAACCGGAAGAACGAATTTGCTCAAAATAACGCAAAAACAACCAATTTTCACTTTTTAGTGCAATATATGTGTCCTAATAGTGTTTATAGCAGCATGGGACACATATATGACTGTCAACAGCTCAAAAAATGTGTTTTGGTGTTTCGTGACCCTTCAAATCAAGTCATTTTAGCATGCCAAAGTCAAATTTATGTATATAAAATATATTTACCCAACAACAAAATTGTGGCTAGAGAAAATGGCGAGTGGCTAGTAATGTTGGAAATTTACTAGCCACAGTGGCTGGTGATCAAAAAAGTTAATGTTAAGCCCTGATTTTCAGTACTTCACTAATGATCAAATGTGAGTGTGTGGACATTTAGTTTTAAAGTTACCTGCATTTTGTTCCCTGTAAAAAAATGTCTTCGCTGGACTGTGAGAATAAAGTGTAATCATTTCTGATCTTCTAGAAAACACATGATCATCCAAATGCTGCAGTATAATCATGTGTGTAGAGATGATCTACCTGAGAGCAGGTTGTGTGTTTTCACTCTTAAATTTCATTGGTTTATCCATAGACCTGTCACTCTTCATAGACACACAGCTGGGCTCTGCTTCTGCTTTTTCCTGATGAACTGAACTAAAACAGAGAAGATTAAAGTTCAGCAAGTTTACTCATTTGGGGGTTTGTCTGCATAGCTTAAGTCCACACTGTGAGGACAGCAACCCAAGTTCATTTACCATCATGTATCATGACTGAATGAGCAGGTGAACTCATACAATATCAATTATAAAAACTGTTGCCACCAAATCTGTTGATCAGCAGCATATATGAGCCCAACACAACATGTTTGATGACTGCGCTTCAGTGAAAACAGACTCAGATCAGAAGAATGGCTGATTAGTACAGGCACAGAAACAGCATAAAAAGTCTTTTATGACAGAGATTAGGAATACTTTAGTTTAGGTCACAATTTATACTATTAACTATAGGCTTGATACTTGCCTATTATTACGATTTTTATGATTTATTAAACTAGTTAGTAGTTCATTAAGCTAGGGTTAGTTAAAGATTTAATGCCATGAATTGTGACCTAAAGTGTTACCCAGAGATCTTCAACCCTGAAGAGCCACTATCCTGCAGAGCTCAGATACAACATATAACCTTTTACATCCGATGAATCAAAGAACAAATCAGTTAATTCATTTATTAGTTGCAGACCTAATACAGATGATCTACCTGACAGCAGGTTGTGTGTTTTCACTCTTAAATTTCATTGGTTTATCCATAGACCTGTCACTCTTCATAGACACACAGCTGGGCTCTGCTTCTGCTCTCTCCTGATGAACTGAACTAAAACAGAGAAGATTAAAGTTCAGCACTGCACACTGGAGTCAACAAACCAGATATTATTAATTTTACTTAAAGCAGCTTTTAATATTCATGCTTTATATTCAAATTTTATATTCACTTCCTTCAATGTGTCAGCTGACTATAATTTCCAGCATCCAGCTGGAGCTGCGCTTTTCCTCCCCCTTTAGAAGTTCACTCATAGACTGATTTCACGCAGCCGCCATTATTAACAGCGAAATCGAGGCTGCGGTGGGAAGAAACCCGGAAGTATAGCCTGAGTCACACAGGAATATTGTGTACCTGGCTGTATATCTTATCAGCAAAGAGAAAGTGACACAAATTTATGATTTCACTGCCTTCTGAGCGACCCGAAGGTCAGTTCTGAATGAATAGTGAAAATAAAAAGGGATATTGGACCTCATTTTTAGCTAAGTTAAGGGAAATGGCACTACTTAGCTAATGTTTTCTTTCCCAAACACACATTTTAGATGCCTTTTATCAAACTCAAGTTAATGAACTGATTCTTTCACTATATTAGACTAGTCACGATACAAAATTTCCGTAATGAAATATAGAAAAACGCCAATTTCTCGTTAACATTTAAGACACTTTTCATGGAGTTCTTAAACAGCGCTGATTGGCCATTGTGTTCACGTGCTCAACAGAAATCACTATGATTGGCTGTGAAGTTCATCAGTTCACCTCACCGCTGTTAACTGAGTGCAAACACAGACGAGCGAGCCGCTGATCTTCACGGCTTTAAAACCCTCCAATGTCCGTCTATGTACGTGTGTTTTAAATTTGCGAAGAGCAGCGAGCTGATAACCTTCACAGTCATTCTGTTGAGCACTGCTGAACACTACAGCAGATCAGCCGTTTATGAGCGCGCTCAGCGGCGCATAAATGTTAGTGGGAAATGGACATTTTTAAAACTTCAGTATCGGGACAACACTATTACAGACAACACGAAGATGTGCTACAGAGGACTGCATTGTTTTATCGCTCACCGGTTTACATAGGCTGAAGCAAGGAAGCATCCCCATGGTGTTTACCTGCTGCCATGAACTGAAGTCTAGGAGGACACTTAAGCGTATCACTCTTAAAGAGATTGTGATGTTGTTTGACGCCTAATATGCTTTTAATTGTTTATATTAAACTGAACTGAATGACATTAAAGTGATGTTTACACTATTTCTGCATTTTGAAGTCTCAGCAACAGTTAGAGGTTAATAGCACACAGCATGTTGTTGCAATGTTTACAGTGCTGATCCTATACTTCCGGGTTTCTTCCCACCGCAGCCTCGATTTTGTGTTTTAAAATGACGGTCGCGTGAAATAAGCGTATTGTGGATTTGTCTGCAAAGCTTAAGTCCACACTGTGAGGACAGCAACCCAAGTTCATTTACCATCATGTATCATGACTGAATGAGCAGGTGAACTCATACAATATCAGTTATTATAAACTGTTGCCACCAAATCTGTTGATCAGCAGCATATATGAGCCCAACACAACATGTTTGATGACTGTGCTTCAGTGAAAACAGACTCAGATCAGAAGAATGGCTGATTAGTACAGGCACAGAAACAGCATAAAAAGTCTTTTATGACAGAGATTAGGAATACTTTAGTTTAGGTCACAATTTATACTATTAACTATAGGCTTGATACTTGCCTATTATTACGATTTTTATGATTTATTAAACTAGTTAGTAGTTCATTAAGCTAGGGTTAGTTAAAGATTTAATGCCATGAATTGTGACCTAAAGTGTTACCCAGAGATCTTCAACCCTGAAGAGCCACTATCCTGCAGAGCTCAGATACAAAATATACACTGTAAAAATTGCTGTTAGAAAACGGTCAGATTCTACAGTAAAATAATGTTTTTTTTCACTAAAACAGTAATATTCTGTTAAAAACAGTGCATTCTGGGTCATTTTTGTTTTTCGAGAATATAACCAACAGCAGAAAACTGTGAGTTAACAGAGCTCAGATTCAACATTTCAAGTCTGTGTTTGAAATCACTTTGTGCCCTTGTTCACTTTCCATACATTAGTTCACTAATATAGTTCACCTGACAGAGTTAATAAACACTAATGAGTGAATTCAGACACTGATGAACACCTGCTGTAATGATCACAATCACTGAAGGAAAGAGAAACAAGAAACACAAAGAGTGACGTCAGTTACAGCATTAAATAAAATCAAGTGAAATAAAACACCTTCAGTCTCAGCAGAGGATCATTAAACAACACAAACAACAGCAGACACACTTATTACTGACCGCTTTGACTTCCATACCATTCTTATTGAGAACCAACAGAAATGTAGGTGTTTTTTGTGTGTCACCGTAATGGAGTGAGGGGCTGGTTTAGTTGGGCTCTTTACCCTTGAACTTGTAAAGTTAGCCTCTCCAGCTGCTGTTATACAAAGTTTATTAAACACTTTTATTATAGCAATGAAGCTGGGAAGCCTATAGGTAGATAAGTCTAGTTGTCTGAAATTTGCTCTGCTAAATGTTTTGATAAAGGTCTGGATGATGGGCCTCATGCAATAGTTTTTATGCTTGGTGCAGATATTAATTTATTAATAAGAAGTGGAAACAGGAGAGATGCCTAATTCTTTTACAGAGTTAAGAAATAACAGACAAAAACAGTTCAGTTAAGACAAAGTCACACTCTGACCTCATGAATCAGACCTTGTACCTCAACAATGGTAACAATTAAAATGTTTCATGCCGCAATGCATGCTGGGTGTGGCACAGTACAAATATCCCAGCATGCATTGGGGCATGAATAAATGATGTAGTATAATGGTCTTACAGTTTTCTTTATTTGCGTTTGATTCTGCTGTTGTTTATGTTTAGACTTTCAGTAGCCAGTTTGTGATGTTTGTGAGTTAAACTGTTAATTTTTTTATTTGTCACCGTTGTTGAGGTTCATACGCTGATTCTTGATGTCTCTTTGAGTGCAACTTGCACCATAGAGCAAAGTGTTTTTGTAAAAGATATTCTTAAAACATCTGTCATGTTACATTTAACAATAAATTAAACATTGGATAAGAGCAGTAAATTATTTTAAATTAGAACCGGCTCTGCCTCATTAAAACAATATGAACATCAGCAGATCTTATTTAGTTTTTTAGCTTGCTTGCCATATCAAAAGAGCTTTTTAAACAAAGTTCTTAACAATTGCAGCAGCCAAATTAAATTGATGTTAAATTGTCAGGGCTAAGAGCCCAACTAAAGCAAACTCTGTTCTCCATGATGGTGACGTAAAATGATAACCTTTATCTCAAGAAGATCTTTAGTAGATGTTATACAAAAATAAATGTTTTAGTAATAAGTGTAGCTGCTGATGAGGTTTGTGGAGTTGTTTAATCATCTGCTGATATTTTAATGATTTAATCATTTGTTGACCTTCAGGTTATTTCATTATAAAGCCGTGACTGACGTTTCAGTTTTTTGTATGTTCTGTTCTTGTTTTTTCCCTTCAGTATTTCTTCATTTGTTCATCGCTAATCCTCAATTATCATTTAATTAGTCATTTAATTAGTTCATTTACTTCAGCTTTGCTCCATGTTTCTTGAACACTCAGCAGTGTGGACACTTGGAAGTGTTCAATTAAAACTGAGGTATTTGCTCTGGGGTTTAAAGGGTTAAAGGTGTGAGAGGTAAAAACACAGTGTAAAAATGTATTTTAACAGTAATATGATGTTATTTTAAACTACGGAAGTAGACTGTAAAAAAACAGTAGATTGCTGGCAACCACAGCTGCCAGTAGTTTACCATTAAATCAAGGAAAAAACAGTATTTTACTGTAAAACCTGAAGCAAATTTCTTCTGTGTGTCACCGTTGTGGAGGAGAGTAGAGCCAGTGTTTGAGTCAAAGATGAACAATGACACGCTGATGTTATTCTGCATGTTTCTTTACTTAAAGACAGTGTCTGTTTAGTTGCTGATGCAGTAAGAATCTCTCTGTGTTAATTCCAGCTTTACATGTTTGTGTGCTGCTGTGAAATTTAAGACATTTGGGTTAAAAGGAACTTTTCAAATTAACTAAAATAAGTTATCATTATAAGTCTGCTTCTAAGCATGTATAGCACATTACTTCATTGACTCATACAGAAGTTGGCCAATTTGAGGCAGTCGCTTTCAATGAACAAAATGAGTTCACTTGAGTATTGTGTATATCAATGTAGTCCATGTATTTTTACAGCAGCATACTGTAAAATAACAGTACATTGCTGGCAACTGCAGCTGCCAGTAACTTACTGTTTTTTAACGTGACAATTTTTAACAGTGTAACCTTTTACATCCGATGAATCAAAAAACAAATCAGTTAATTCATTTATTAGTTGCAGACCTAATACAGATGATCTACCTGAGAGCAGGTTGTGTGTTTTCACTCTTAAATTTCATTGGTTTATCCATAGACCTGTCACTCTTCATAGACGCACAGCTGGGCTCTGCTTCTGCTCTCTTCTGATGAACTGAACTAAAACAGAGAAGATTAAAGTTCAGCACTGCACACACTGGAGTCAACAACCCAGATATTCAGTCATTATTTAAAAATCACTTCAAACTGCCGTTTATCATCATTTAATTTGTACAGAAACTTTATATTTGTGTCACATTATCAAATAAAGATAAAACTACCCACAAACAAGTATTAAGTATCATTTCAGCTAAAATAATAATAACCATATGAAATGTAACGTGTAGGCCTAATACCTGCATCCTGTTGACAAATCCTGATCTCCAGAAGTGTGTGTGTCCTCCATGATGGATCTGAAGAGTTTGATCTCCGGCAGAAACTCTAGAAGAATCTGATGAACAATCACAGATCTCGAGTCATTGATCAGCCTTCATAATTCAGCTGAATGCAGGAATAGATCAGCAGCTGAGACACTCAAATCACTGAAATCCAGAAGCTCGTTACGAGTAAACAATTGAAGAATCACAGCCATCATCTGTTTGATTATAATAAATGATATCATACACACATTCACATAAAATGTTTTGTCAAGACATTAAATATTTAACGCTATTCCGTGTTGTAAATAATGGATTCTGTCTGTTTAAAATGGCGACACAAAAACTAAACACTTTTACTTTCGTTTATAAAGGGGGTGGCACATCAGTTCAGTGAAAAATCTCCGGCACAAACACTCTAAACAGAGCAGATAAGAGTCAAAACAGCTGCAGGATTATCAAAGCACCTGCGGAGTTACATTTTATTAGGGTGATTTTACCTGAAGTAGTACAAACACTGGATACAGAGAAGACAGAGCAAGACATATACCTGGATAACCTCTTCTTCTTCTTCTTCTGTTGTGTTTTGAGTCAGAGATCAGAGTTAAGCTGCACACCGCCACCCGCTGTACGGTAGAGAGTAAAATCAGGGCTTCATTGAGCTCAATGTAGATTTTTCTGAAAATAAAATGACTGCTTTCACTGCCTATGCCTGAGAATGATCAACTCTTAAAATACCTGAGATATTCCAGTTCCTGTGTAATTTAAGAATACAATCACTGAGTTTATTATTTCCTTGTATTTTTCACAGTTTATTAGATCATCCCTGGTGAAAAAAGTATACTAAATTGTATTGCAAATATATTTTTAATTCCAATAGTACATTGAAAGTATACTAACCAAAAAGTATATTTAATTTAAATATATTAAAAGTGTATTATTACCATACTTTTATATATAGCTTTTAACACACTTAAAAATAATTGTAATTTAGTATATTTCCTAAAAATATATTTAAAAAATGCACTTTAATTAAATGCTTAGTTTATTTTTACAAGTGTATTTATTCAGCATTTGATGGTATTTTAGTATAATTTTAACTATGCTTTGAAAATGAACTTTTTGTATACTTTGTTAAATTTTGTAGTAATTTTAGTGTTTGTTTTCATTCATGCAATTAAGTTCATTATACTTTGAGAAAGAAAATGTCAAATGCATTGAAAGCCCATTTCAAACATTTGTAAATAACTCACTGTATAAGAGAGACACTGTTGATGCTGACAATAAAACAATTATTTATCTATCTATCTATCTATCTATCTATCTATCTATCTATCTATCTATCTATCTATCTATCTATCTATCTATCTATCTATCTATCTATCTATCTATCTATCTATCTATCTATCTATCTATCTACCCATTTAAAACATTTGTAAATAACTCATTACTGTACTCCTCATCCTATATGATTACTGTGTACATTACTTTGCTGCTGTCAACTGTTATTTCATTGTTGCCATCTTGAAACTAAAAGCTGCTGCTCGTTTTTATCATGTTCTTATTGACAATAAGCAACACTTGGTTTCCCATACACTAATTTATTTGTGTTGGTGCAGGAGTTCTCATGTAAATGTATCTTTCAAGGCAACCAATTGGCTACAGAATTTTCTTTGTCAAATTATTCAAAATTAATTTGTAGTGTTTTGAAACCAAACTCTTCATTTGTTACCCACAACACATCAAGACTTTATTTAGTCAAAAAAATCATAATCTGACACAGTGACTGTCGTAACTGAAAAATGACACTGTGTAGTCTGAACAGGGCTTTAGGGGTCTGCATCACTCTCATTGCTTTATCCCAAGTTTAATCTGCACGTGTTTAGCCCTGACATTTATTTGCCAACAGGTTTTGTGAAATTGCAGACAAAAGCTCAAAATTGGAGGCAAATCTTTGCTTGTTCATTCGAGTGACAATCAAACATTGTGAATTATCAAAAACACAATCTAAGGGTGTAGGACAGTGTTCCCCAAACATTCTCTCCTCCCTAATCTTTCTAATTTTCTTTTCAGAGCCGACCATTTGATTGAAGTGTGCAATGTGCACAAATATGGTTATGGGTTCATGATAAAGTTGAAACTCATATAGAGTTATTTTTGTGTTCTTGCAGCCTGATAGCAACTCTCACAACCTGGTAATGGGCTGTACTGGGCCCCTGATCTACACTACAAAACAGTTACTGAAAATCTTCACACCTCTTCAGTTATTAAGTTTAAATCTTCAGGTGTTCAAAGGGTTTCATTTTTACTAACTTGATATGTATTCAAGAGTTCACACTTAGCTGATGATTGATAATAAAGCCTGTTTGGCATGCTGTCTCGGGAGAGAGGCCTGGGCTCATGAGATCCTGGGCTCCCTCGCGTTAGCAGGGTGAGAGGGGAGTTTGAGCTCAGGTAGATCTCGATGAACTCCCCTGACTTGTTTCTGGCTAATGACAGATAAACGGATGGCTACACAGTGCTAATCACTGGGCCGGCGTGTCACCCAATCTAGAAAGGAGGGGGAATAGTGGTGGGAGGGGGATTCTTCAAGACAAAGATAACTGAGGTAAGAAACTCTGGTTATTTATAGGAGTTAGGAAGCTTCACCATCTGATTGGTGAATCATGTGTTAGCTAATGCAGGAACAGCCGTGGACAATCATAAGCATGTGATCCTCTCGAAATTCATTTATAAATAAACTTCACATGAATAAACAGCCAAACTACATGAACAAGCTGCCATTTTGAATATACCCGTTTTGTGTGGACAAGGACTCATTTTTGAGGACTCTGCTCTCCATTGTGAAGCTTCAGGTGAGTGCTGAGGGTTCTTTTACTTTTAAAGCCCTTTCCACACTCACTGCATCTAAAACGATCCTCTTCTGTGTGAATCTTGATGTGTCGCTTAATGGAGTCTTTGCGTGTGAAACTCTTTCCACACTGATCACATATGAACACTATGGTTCCGGTGTGACCATTCATGTGGTTCATGAGGCTAGCTTTTGGTTGTGAAGCTCTTTCCACACTGAGCAAATGGAAACGGCTTCTCTCTGCTGTGAGTTCTCATGTGGTAATTGAGTGTTTCTTTACGTGTGAAACTTTTACCACACTCTGTGCATGTGTAAGGTTTCTCTCCAGTGTGAATCCTCATGTGGATGTCAAGGTTTTGTTTTTGAGCAAAACTTTTCCCACACTGTGTGCAGGTAAAACTTCTCTCTGCTTTGTGAATTATCATGTGGACTTCAAGTTTGCTATTTTGCTTAAAACTCTTTCCACACTGACGGCAAGAGTAAGGCTTCTCCCCTGTGTGGATTCTCATGTGCACTGCAAAGTTTCCTGCATGATAGAAGCTTTTCCCACACTGTTGGCATGTGTACGGCCTCTCTCCAGTGTGAATTCTCATGTGGACTTTAAAGTGATGGATTTTACCAAAACTCTTTCCACACTGTTCACAGGTGTAAGGTTTCTCCCCAGTGTGAACTCTCATGTGAACATTAAGGTTTGACTTGTGACTGAAACTCTTCCCACACTGTTTACAGCTGAAAGGCTTCTCTCCAGTGTGAATTCTCATGTGGACTTTAAGGCTGTATTTTTGACTGAAATGGTTTCCACACTGATGACAAGTGAAATTACACCTAGATTTTGATTTCCGAGTTCTTCCACGTGATGAAGTCTTTTTAGTCAGTGTGGGTTTTTCATCAGTCGTTATGTCTTGGTGTTTCTCTTCCATTTCATTCCATTGATGAGTCTCTTCTTTCAGCACCATCAGGTCTTAAAAAAAAAAAAAAGTGAACTTTAGTATGAAGACAGAAAGTGACAAGCATGAAATGGATATTTAACCCACCTATTAAAATGACCTTACCATTTACTCTGCGTCATGTGGTTTTAAACATTTCCTTTCTTCTGGAACACAAAGCCAGTGTTTTTTCACAATATCTTCTTTTGTGTTCAACAGGATCAAGAAACTCATAAAGGTTTAAAACCACACGAGGGAGAGTAAATGGTGAGCCATTTTTCATTTCTGGGTGAACTATCCCTTTACACCACAGGTCTCAAACTGGATTCCTGGAGGACCGCAGCTCTGCACAGTTTTGCTCCAAGCCTAATCAAACACAGGTGATCTGACTAATCAAGGTCTTTAAGACTACTAGAGACTATTAAGCAGGGGTGAGTTGGAGGTGGTTAAAGCTAAACTATGCAGAACTGCGAACCTCCAGGTATTGAGTTTAAGACCATTGCTTTAAAGGGAACCTATTGTGAACATTTTTTTACATGATGGTAAAAATGTACATGTCATTTTTACATCTAGATGTAAGAGGTTAGGGCTCAAAATCAGATCATATACCTTGCAGAATATTTAAGTTTGGGGGTCAGAGGAAAACCAAGCTCTTGTTGTGCCTGTGGTTTTAAATGCAATTGATCAAATGCACTTGCTCTAGATTACTCGTGTTGTGTTCTCTCATGTGTATCTTCCACTGGATTTAAACATTTGTAACTTGCTTGGAAGACCTGATTGAGACAAATCCTGCATGTTCATAGCAAGTACGCATAATTCATGCTAATATTTGTGCATTTGCATTATTGTATATAACTTATGCAAATGTTTCCCAGTACTGGTTTACAACTGGAAGGGCATCCGCTGTTTAAAAAAAATGCTGGATAAGTTGGTGGTTCATTCCGCTGTGGTGAACCCTGATAAAGAAAAGGTATTAAACTGAAGGAAAATGAATGAATGAACTTATGCAAATGCTTAATGCCACGTTTGCTGTAAACTGGAGTGATGAAGAGATGGCAAGATGACACTTTGCTAATTGTTTTCATTCATTGTACTTTTGTCTTTGTTTTCTTGCCTTTGTGCATGTCCTGAGGCTTAGCTGAAGACCTACGTGGTGACATTTTATACCCGACAAGATGCAGAAATGCCATCTAAAAAGGTGACCTGCTGTTTGTCCAATCAGGGACAGTGACAACGTAAATATACAAATAATAATGTTAACCCGGGGTTTGCCAATGTGAAACGTCTGTTAATGAACACCCAGGATAATTTTATAACCCCTAGGGGCTGTTTCATAAAAGTGGTTTAGAAAAGCGGCGATTAAAGTCAAAAACCTGACTTCAATGAGTCGAACTAAACATCCATGCTTAAATTGGTTCCATAACAGCAAGTTGAAGATCATTTGATCCAACTAATCTGAGTTGAGTTGAAATAATCAGATAACTGCTCGTTGTGCATTGATTATGCTGTGTGCTACCATGGCAACGAGAACTGAAAGAGCTCTGAAATGAGACACAGCTGTTCACAACGAGTGAGCCGCGTTTGTTTTTAGAGTTCAAACATATAAGAATTTAAACATAATCAAATATAATCAAAAACTACAGTACGGCTTGCAACAAAGCAAGAGAAAAGGCTGTCAGGAAATTGCAGATTTTAAAATATAGACCATTATTTAGGCCTATTAACGTTAAGTTATTATGTCACAATACATTGAAATTGTTCTTGCGCATGGCGTGAGAGAGAAGAAGACAATGCGCGCTTGGCCTACTGCCAATTGTTGCTTGCAAGTAAAAGGTTAATGCATTGTAGGCTCCCTATATCATTCAAAATGTGCTTAACGTAACAACATTAAGTTTAAAACGATGGGTACAAAGAGCCGTGCACGCACACGCGACAGGATTTTTAATATATATATTTTCAAACTGTGGTATACCTTGAAAGCAGTTATCGTCCCATGCCTAAGCAGCATAACACTGTTTTTAAGATCTAAAAATTCATTCTTAAAAAAAGTCTCAAGCAAAAAGATTCCAATGGCGCCGCCTGCTGGTACGTGAAGAATATGGTCAATATTCAGAGAATTTCTGATGAACTTTACACTCAAATGTTTGCATATCATCAGCATGCTGTAATCCATTTCTTAAGCAGCAAAAGTCATTTTTAGACTAGTTTGTTGGTCAGTTGTAGTCAGTGCAATGCTAAACGTTATTGTTCCACTATAATTTGTTTGTTTTGTCTCTCGTCATCCCACAACATCATCATATAGTTTAGAATACTGTACAATGTTTTATAACAATTAATTATTTTAGTGTCCATTTCATTCAGCATGTTTAATATTGGGGGCATCCACATTTTCTGACATACTTTAAACCAGGGTTTCTGCAGGTTTCATCAAGTTAAATGTAAGACATTTTTAAGACCATTATGAATGAAATTCTAGACTCATAAAAGGCTAAAGGCTGAGGAATTTTTCAAATTGCCCAGATGGAAAAAAATTGTATTTACCCTATCAAAACAATATTATAATTTAATAAATGTAATAATACAATAATAAATGAATAAGTTTTTCCAACATAAACTTTCTTTAAAAAAAATAAAAAAAATGAACAAATGTTTTGAAAGTTTTAAAAACTATAATAAACTAAATCTCTGCACAACAATCTGTCCAGGTCGATGTCCTCAGCAGTAAATACATGGAGCACATTTAAACAAATGTTATTGTAAGGAAAATAATTAAACCAATTTGATAAATAGAGTTAAAATGACCTTTTTAAATGAAAAGTTAAAAGTTTTATTGAGATGATTGTTGGTGATTGTATGGGTTTTGGCCAGATTGAGTAGCAAAACATGATCAAAGGAAAATGAAGACTTGTTTAAAAAAAGATTGAAAACCTACAACACAATATTTCAGTAAATGTAAGACTTTTTAAGGCCTAATTGATTTTGGAATTTAAGACATTTTAAGGCCCAGCGGAAACCCTGTTTAAACAAAATTGTGATCAATGTGACATATGCAAATGGAAAGTACTAAGCCAACACCATCACTGTAATAGCAGATACCTTCTATGAGAATACTGTAGGTCAAATATCGTCAGCTCAGTTAAACTTGTTTTTATTTATTGTTTTTATTTATTTTATACAGCGCCAGTGTTCAAGGAGGCTTTACAAACAGTAGGAGAACAAGAACTTTAAGAAGGTAGAGAATATGGGAGACTAATACATAAAAACAATGACAAAAGACATGAGAACAAGTAACAAAAGAAACTGATTCCTGGCTTTCAATGAGTGCTTATGTGCATTTAGGAGAACTAGGCAGCACACTCAGGGCTGCAAGATGGATTTAATTTAGTATTCTTTAGGGTTGTGACGATGAGGAAATTTCCCCACCGGTTAATCGACATGTGACAACACCGGTAATACCGGTATCACCGTGGGGGTGGGCGTTTCCTCTTTTCCTCCTTTTTTCTGCTTTTAAACCAAACCAAACAAACCAAATAACCAAACAAATAACAACCATAGAACGTTTATTACTTATGTTAGAATATTTTTAAAACGAATAAGAAAATAAAATAAAAAGATAAGTGATTAAATAGCACAAAGTTTAAATAAGATTAAAGGAATGAACAAGAAATAAATATAAAAAAACTTCCAAATGACATTAGGCTACAAAAATGACAGGTCGGCAGTCTTTAAAAAAATAAAATAAACAAAAACACTGCATTTTTTTTATTAACAGTGCAGTCTACATGGTCTTTGCCAGGAAACCCATGTTGACCATTTCTGATGGGATCTTGAGGCACACTATGTTCCCCATCGTGTTGAACACTCTCTCGGGTGCGCAGCTTGTTGCGCACACGCAAAGATACTTTTTTGGTTACCTTTGCCAACAGAGGGAACCTACTTTAGTTGTCTTTTGCTGTCCTAGCTGACTTCAATGTCTTATGTATTATTTAGCCTAATGTATTATATATTAATAGCTTAGTCCTTATAAACAATCCGTTTATAAAATACATTATTAACGAATCTATAGGTTACTGAAGAATAAACCGAATATGAAATATGATCCTTGCATAACGATCACAGCTAAACAAGCTAGCACTCAATTTATATATAAAGTATAAATAAAAAAATGAAAGAAATTTTAAGTAATGGAACATTATGTAAAAAATCTACTACAGTCTAAATAAAAGTGCCTCATTAGAGCTGAACATCACTGTGCGGTCACCGAGCACGTGTCTACCTCAGAGATATTGGAGTTCAATAACGTGGTGCGCAGTAGCTATGACTTTTGGCCAACACCTCCCTGTAAGTTTACAGATAGACTATAGATAGCTCTGGTGGGGTGTGTTATGAATTGCGTGTTTTAAATGACAGCGACACATGCTACATTTAGTTTTTATTGTAAAATATACATTATAACTCAGTACACAGTAAAATATTTTTTTTCAATGGCTTGCCTATTGGTAGTGTATATAACCACGCTTAAATAGGCTAAGCATATTTTCATTAATATTAAAACACATGAATACAAACTAGCCATCCTTTGATTTTTTTCGTTTTCGTATATTTTTTATCAAACGAAAAATGCAATGAATTGTTTATTTTGGTTTACATTTTATTAAAATTAATATAATTATTAGGCGACTTGACTTGTGTGTCGTCTATCATGGATGACAGCAAGAGAGAGATGAGATCAAACCTCAGTTTCGATGTGTGGCCGCACGTCACATTTACTTTACTGCAAGTTTTTAATATAGGCTCATCTAAATTAACTTTTCATTCGATTAAAAGCCGAAATATTGCCAGACAGACAAAGCAACTTTCGGTTTTGGGAGAGAGAGACTTCAGTGAAGACGCGCGCACACACACAGGATACACTCTTGTCGGCCTTTTCATTATTGATTTTTTTAACATTAAACTCATAATAATCAAGTGCACAAAAGAACAGATGAACTTCGGAAAAAGTGATCACTGCGGTTGCGGCGAGGTTGCTTTGTTTCTCTGCAGTTGGCTTGTCAGTGGCGCGGCAATTACTTTCAGTTTAATAAAAAATGAGATTATTTATCACTAAACACTGTGAGATGATGGTCGCTGGATTTTTTAAATGAGGTGCTTTTGCTTTGCGTTTTGACACTAAATCCTCCGCCATTCTCTTTCTGTAAATTCGACTCATCTTGTTCTCCTCACATGATAAATGAAATATGAAGCAATGTAGCTATGTTCAGATTTTAACTACAGACTGCATGCTATCGTCTTAAGTAAATTATTTGGAATTATATTTTCCATTTAATTTAAATAAATATTGAATTAAAAAAGGAATACTTAAAAAATGAGGGCACGGTGTCACGGTGAAAAGTGATGTCACCGGTGTTGCGTCTTAAAACCGGTAACACCGTCAACACCGTCTATCGCGGCAAGCCTAGTATTCTTATTATTAAAATATATCTGAATGAGGATCAAATGACTGAGTTGGTCTTTAAGAATGAAAATCAACCTGTTTCTTCCTGCAGATCTTCCTGTTTGACTCTGAATGTTTCTTCAATCTTCACATCTTCACTCTCCTCTTTAATAAACGCCATCTTTATAACAGTGTGGAGATCAGTCGCTTCAGCAGGAGTTTTTCTCTGTGTTTGGACACTTTATCCTGTTTAAAATGAACAAAACAATAAAAATTTTAAGTTTAAAATAAATAAAACAATGAACAGAAACAAAATAACTTCTCTTCAACACTTGCTTCAACAGTTTCTTGAGTCATTAACACCAAGAAATCAGGTAAGTCTGAGCTAGAAACAATAGCCACAAATGAGCTGATTAAAACTGTGCTCCATTTCTTATATATAGTGATGAATACTTAGAATGGAATGACATTATGCTATTTAATAAATTAAACCTTCATTAAAACACTCATTACACACATTTCTGCTACTTTGTTCAAACAATAGCCCTTGATTACTGTGTGTAAAAGAGTACTACGTTGTACAAAGTTATTATTGTCAACAGCAGGTACTTAATTTAGCATCGGGTGAAAAACCTTAAACTTTAATCAATCGGTTTATATTCATGTAAAAGCTTTAAAACAAACCTTTCTCCAGTTGCATCACAGCGCAAGAGCGGCGCAGCCTTATGACGTCACACGCCACGTCAAAATAAAAGTCTTTTTGTTAGTTTTTTTTGGCCACTTACTGTTGCAGTCATGACTTATTGATACATTTATCTCTCGTTTTCCACTTACACAACATATCTGCTCTCTCTCACACACAGGTATATAGACCTTTAATCTAAACATTTTAAGACAATTTTGAAAAACTTTTTTAATCCACTTTATGATGACTTGTATGTCTAAAACACATTACTTCCTATTATCTGAGTTCAAATCTCATCCTCGTAATTTTGACCTCTTTCTTCCTATTTTCACAACTGATCTAGGGTTGTTTTTTCATATGAACTGTCGTCTCCTTATTGTCTGTATTCCATGTTTCCTGCCATTCTTTAGCAACATCTTCTGTAATAATAACTTTACTTACAGAAGCATTAAAGGGTAGAAAATAAAGCATAAAAACGGTAAAGCATAAAAATTACAATTCTGTCATTTACTCATCCTCTACTTGTTCCAAATCTGTTTGAGTTTCTTCTGTTGAATGCAAATTAAGAGAATACAGGAGTAAAAACAGCCACTATAGTTCAACGGTTCTACCTTAGATATGGTTGCTTTTTTCAAAAAAATTTTTGGCACTCAAAGTGTTCTAGGATCTGGATTACAATTGAATTACTGAAGTCACATCGACTCTTTTGACAATGTTTTTGGTTCCTTTTCTGGACTTCTGGAGCATCTCAGGACTCTTGCTGTCTATGACAGATGAGGAAGCGCTCAGATTTTATCTGAAGTGTCTTAATTTGTGTTCTGAAGATGAGCAAACTTCTCAGGGGATTAAAACAACAGGTAGAGGGACAATCGTTCCTGAGTGCCTAGTGTACACTATAACGCACGCCTCCCACCAGTGCCGATATACAGCCACATCGCACTGCTACTCGTGTGATATTACTCATATATTCATTCATTTTCTTTTCGGCTTAGTTCCTTTATTAATCTGGGGTCGCCACAGTGGAATGAATCGCCAACTTATCCAGCACATGTTTTATGCAGCAGATGCCCTTCCAACTGCAACCCATCACTGGGAAACATCCATGCACACTCAATCACACTCCACATGCCTTTGGACTTGTGAGGTGATCATGCTACCCACTGCACCACTGTGATGCCTCATTTTTATATATGTAATTATTTGAGGTATTAAACTGGTGTTGGTGAAGAACTATGCTTACTAATGGTTGTCTAGCTATTTTCAAAATATGTGAAAAGGCACCATTCAGATGTAACGATTGTAATGATTTGGGGAATCAAGCATGTATTGTTATAGACACCTCTGCTTATTTGTCTTAAGAGATGTAAGGCAGGTCCTGTTCATGTAATATGCTTTAGGCTATCATTGGCATTAACAGCTATACCTGTTAACAGGTTTCTTATATGTAAAACAATCCTATTCAGTTAATGGTCTGGCCTATCAGGCAGCTATTACTAAAGATAACTGCACATAATGATGAGCCATTTATTTAAATTAATTTGTGACATAAATATTTAAAGTTCATTGTTGCAAACAAGTTAAAGGATTAAGTGCAGCTGTTGTTTTATGAGATGTCCACCACTGTAATTACACCATGATGAAAAAGAAGTCTGAGAAATGGTGTAGTTGGTGTAGGTAGAGCAGGTTAATCACATGAAAAGTTTTGCATTGTGCCGATATAAAAGTGAAC
>CAIGQS010000034.1:0-22147 GCA_903798195.1 Danio kyathit
ACAGGCTATAATTGTAGATTTTATAAACCTAATGAAGCACCAAATATGTAATAATTACAGTAATTATTTAAAATCAGACATGCTAAAATAGTCTTACACTGTAAAAGGGATTAGTTGGCTTTAAAAAAGTGAGTTCAATTAGCATAGTTATAAAAATGAAGTCAACTTAACAGTTCCAAGTTACAATGGATTTACTTACATTATCTTTGTGAGTCAGCGTGTTGCTTTTAAGGCAATTGATTTACTTGCTTTAAGTAACTAATCCCTTTTTACACTGCATGTGACTTCGGTGGTTCAGCATGAGGGGGAGTAATTTTACTTTTTTGGGGGGGGTGAACTAATCTTTTAATATCTGCTACACTTCATATCATGATGGATCCACAACAGACCTACTACTGACTATAAGTAACTTTGCAACTATATGTCAGCTTATTTCGCTAATCCTACGTTAATAGTTAGCAAATATTCTACTACACTCAAAAATGACTTTTTAAAATGCTTTATTTAAAATAAGTTGAAATAACACAATTTTTAAGTTTTTTGGGTGACAATTGTTTTAGGTTCAGTCACTAAATGGAAAAAAACTAATCATTTACGTAATCGATTTGAGTTTGGACAACATGAAGAAACTGTGTGAACCTTTTTTACAGTGTAATACTCTAATGCGAGTTAGTAGACAACTATAGTTGCAAAGTTATTTATCGTTAGAACAATGTCTTAATGGACTATCAACCATAGCCCAACTGAATAAAATGTATGAAAAGATTTAGTAACAGGATCGACCCATCACGGTGTGCTTTATTTCAAAATGAAGCTGGATGGCCAAATGAAGTTTGCTTTAGTCAGATGATCTGCTTCAGGAGTGAATGTTCTTCTGTAGAGCCGTGTTGGACTTTCTTCAAGTTCTGCGCACTCGCACAAACTCCAAAAGCTGAACCTCCTCACGTACCTTCTGCTCCTCTTCCTTCTCCTTCTGAAACAATAAAGAGACAAACCACATAACACACACACACACTAATAAAACGGAATGAGATTTCACTTTTTAAATGTTGCTTCTATCAAAATATAAATTACTAAAGTCATCAAAGTGACGCTAAATAAAGCACTATATCATAAAAATAAATCCAAAATTAAACAAAAAGTACTTCAGGGGTAGTTATCGCCATATGTTGTACATTTATGATGATATTTTGACACTTTACATATCATGAATTTAAGCAACTATGCTATTTTAATGTAAATTATGGTTAAAGGCACGGCATGTGATTTATTTTCGCCACTAGAGGGTGCATATTCACAACAAACAAAGGTGTAATTTGATGATGTTGTGACTGAGTGTGGAATCAAGAGAGTTATCACCCTCATCATATGTGCAGAAATACTTATACTGAAAGCTGTCGAAGCAAAACGAGACCGATGAAGAAATTGCTAATTGTTTTAAAACAAACAAGTATGATGCACACTGGTCAAAATAACGTGAGGAAGAAGCAGCGCTGTTTTATCACACTAAATACTTTTAGAGTTCTGTTATAATGCCTCTGTGCAGTAATAAACACAACATTTTAAGGCACCTATGATGAAAATCATCTTTTGTAAGCTGTTGGGACAGAATTGTGTGTAGGTGTAGTGTTAAACAGTCATATTAGGGTGATTAAAAGACAATAAGTCACGTGGCGTAGGATTGGGTTTCCCCGCCCACAGAATTAATTGACAGTACGCATATTAGCATGTCTCCGTAGTAATGCAGTATAATCATATCCACAAGACAGGACGTGCTGCAAAGCAACTGGATTAAAAGATCGGTTGATTATCAATCATCATCATAATGTGATCAAGAATGAGTTTAAAACAGTGCATGTTTGTAATGAATTCCAGAGATTTTACCATCTTTACTTTATCAGCACAGCCGCATGTCAGTACAATTATAAAGTTCAATCCCAGTTTGTGGACGTTAAATCAGGTTTATTTTGTACATGAACATAACAGATATCCATATAGCAGTGGATATTAACGTGTATCCTGTCACATTGCGTGCAAAACAAAAGGTAAACACCGCGCTCTGTGTGTCTGTCTTTTGTGTGTCTGTCTGTATGTGCGTGAACTTTGTAACGACATTGTGTGTGACTCATTGTTGCAGAAAGGCTTGAATTAACTCCACAACAAACACATCAAATAATCATTGGGAAAGTTCTTACTGTATTTCTCACATACGTTACATGAAATCTGCTTCCTTCATGTCTGTCACTGTGCTGTTTATCTGACACAGCAGCAGTGGAGATTGAGGCACACTCTGACAGGCATGTGGGAACAGTGGGTGGGGAGTACTAGCATTAAAGGCACAGGCCACAAAAACAGCTACTTTGTGTTCAAAGCAGAAAATTAAAACATTCTGAAAGGTGTAATAAATAATCTGATGGGTGCTTTGAGCTAAAACTTTAAGAAACATTCTGGAGACACAAAAGACATCATAAATGTTGAAAAAGGGGTAAAATAGGTGCCATTTAAAGCACATTTAGTGTATCCTTGTTTTCAATATAACTAAACTGGAAATCAAGGATGTATGACCTCATTAACATGGTATTGGCAACACAAGACATGTGCTGCATCCCAAATGGCACCACTATACACTATGTACTAGTACTAGTGCTGTCTCAATTGGAACACTAACGATTTTTTATTGACCGGAAATTCAAACCATTTTCCAGATGATGTTTGACGATTGCCAAATGGTGAAATAAATAACCAAACTACCAAATAATACTGCCATGAGTATAACCGCATTGACTATTGGTAGGCAGCATAATCCCTTTTGTAGGACAATTTGCTTTCACAATCCAAAATAAATAAAGTCAGTCGATAGCTCCAGCCCTTCCGCTACCTGAGCAAAGCTGCGACCGTTAAGTGCGTGAAGTGTCCAACATTCCCACAACAGTTAAATTAGTGCATCATCCAGGTATTTAAAGCGGTGTTTCTCAACCACATCCTGGAGGACCACTAGCACTGCACATTTTCCATGTCTCCTTAACCAAGCACACCAGATCAACAGCTCATTAGCAGTGTTGTAAGACTTGTAATGGGTGTGACAGACAAAGGAGACATCCAAAACACGCAGTGTTGGTGGTTCTCCAGGAACGTGGTTGAGAAACATTGATTTAAAGTAGAATAAAAAGAACATTTCAGTGTCAATGCACTACTTATGCTATTTATATTACAAAACGGTGAAGAATGGTGCATAAGTATGGGATTTGGGAGGCAATTTGGAATAATGTAAGTGCATAAGTCAGCAAAATACATAACATTGTTCTAGTGGTTTGTGGATATTTTAATGAAAAAACAAAAACAAACCCTACATATTGTGCCTTTAACCCAGCGAGTTATTGTCAAGTATGAAACAACATGCTAAATAAGGAATCTGAAATGCTGGCATAAAGGTTTGTGTTTGTTTGGTTTCAGCACACACATTTAGGAGGCTGCTGACCATCATCTCCTGATGCTTCTGCTGACGTTGGAGAAGCACCTGCTCCAGAGGACTCCTGCTCTGCTCGCCCTCCTCCTTCTGTGTCTTCTCTCTCTTCCTCCTCTCCAGGACCATCTGAAGCTCTGGCTTAGCACACACCACCAGCCCTCTGTCCCGCCCAAAGAGCCAAAGCACAAACAACACATATCAAAGTAACATTTTACCAGTGCTATTTCACAAATAATTGTATAATTATTATACTGAAAAAAGTTTGCTTTGTTTTGAATTTGATCTTTTTTTGTTGTTGTAAACGTTACCTTTTGACATTTTTAGTTATTTGATTGTTATTTTTTTTGCCAAAGTATAACTTTTTCTATATTTAATTGTATTATGTTACTTTATTTCAACAATCACAATATAGTACAGTATAGAACAGTACTTAAAGGGATAGTTCAGCCATAAATAGAAACTTGTTCCAACGTGTTTGACTTTCGTTCTTTTGTTGAACATTCATTCATTCATTCCTTTTTGGCTTAGTCCCTTTATTAATCTGGGGTCGCCACAGCGGATTGAACCACCAACTTATCCAGCATATTGTTTTACGCAGCGGATGCCCTTCCAGCTGCAACCCATCACTGGGAAACATCCATACACACTCAATCACACACATACACTACGGACAATTTAGCTTACCCAATTCACCTATACCACATGTCTTTGGACTTGTGGGGGAAACAGGAGCACCAGGAGGAAACAACACGGGGAGAACATGTAAACTCCACACAGAAATGCCAACTGACCCAGCTGAGGCTCGAACCAACGAGCTTTTTGCTGTGAGGCGATCGTGCTACCCACTGCGCCACCATGAGGCTTTGTTGAACATAAAAGAAGATATTTTGAAGAAAGCTGGAAATCTTTAACCTTTGACTTCAATTTGTTTTTCCTACTATAGAAGCCAACAGTTAAGGTGTCCACTCTTGTGTTCAACAGAATAAAGATGCTCAAACATTTGGAACCACTTGAAAGTGAGTGAATATTGAGTAACTGTGATTTTTGGGTGATATATCCCTTTAAATGTGCTCTAAGCAATATTTGAAAAATGCTTTTGATCAAAGCATCAAACTAAATCCAAAACACACTCAGCCAATCAGCAGAAAGGGTTGTGTCTGGTAACTACAACAGATTTATCAAAAAGGGGACAAGGTCTTGTTGGTTTTACGGGCATGTTTTGTGCTTTGAATTATCAACATTGTTTGGGAAAATTTGCTTAATGCACCTTTAAGTCCCCAGGAACCGGAAGCTGTGACCATTATTTATTTGTAATGTGACGCAGTTCCTAGAGAAACGGAATATTAAATGACAAAACAGTGGGAGTGGCTTGTTTTTTTCTACTGCGAGCCAAATGGATGTAGTAAAGTAGGCATTTCATTCAGAAAGATGGGGAAAAGTGTTTGGGGAGAGTTATTACAACGTTACAGACTCTTCCTTCTCACCTGTTTGATGTCAAAACTGACAATTGCAGCAGCGTGGTTAAATATGTTAGCCACGCCCATTTACTAAAATATACGTAATCTGATATAGTCTATTGCTGCGTCAGAAACCGCATACTTCCATACTATATAGTATGCTAAAATCTGTATGCGAGTCGAGTAGTATGTTCAAATTCATAGAATTCGAAAATCAGTATGCGAGAAGTACCCGGATGACCTACTACCTGCAAGATTCTTAAGTGTGCATCCAATGCACGCTGCACTATCCCATTATGCACAGCGAGAGAATTCATGAATGGTAGTGAAGCAATGCAACTCACGAGGATAGGTCACATGATTATGACAAAATGGCAGATGTAGTAGGTCCAAATTCCATTCATACTGCTACCATTCATACTGTATAGAACGTACTTTTCTAATGGCCGAGTAGTACGTTTAAATTCAAATACAGTACCTACTGAGTAGTAGAGGTTTCGGACCTAAGTGAAATTTACATTTGCATCTATGCACTTAGTAAATTATTTATTCAAAATTTAAGAGCAATTGTGGAAATAATTGAAATAGTTAAAAAAGCCTACAAATATTATAGAAATATTTTCATGTAATTTCAAAATGTCCTTTTTCAAATGTGACATCATATGGTAATCTACATCAATGTTTCAACCATGTTCCTGGAGGACAACCAACACTGCATGTTTTGGATGTCTCCTTTGTCTGTCACACCATTACAGGCCTTTCAGTCTCTGCTAATGAGCTGATGATCTGAATCAGGTGTGTTTGGTTAAGGAGACATGGAAAATGTGCAGAGCTGGTGGTCCTCCAGGAACGTGGTTGAGAAACACTGCTCTACCTGATTCCCTCTCACAAAGCTTTTGTGTGCTCCAAAGAAATATTGGTTCTCACACAAAACTTCTGGAATCTCTCTCAAAAAAGCATTGCAATGTACTTTTTTCTATATTATTTCCATCACATAGCGAAAGTTTTTAAAAAGCTTCAGAATGGTGATTGTGAATCCTATCACAACAGCCATTAATGAGCAATATTTCTTAGTATTACACATTTAAAAAGTTAAACATACACTACCAGTCAAAAGTTTGGGGTCAGTTTTTTTCATGTTTTTTAAGAAAATTATTTTGTTCATCAAGGCAGCATTTATTAAATGTAAAAATATTGTTAAATATTTATTTATTCCTTATTGTATGTAGTTTCAAATGAAATGATTACTCCAGTCATTACTGCTTTTATTACTATTAACATTAATAATAATATTAATATAATTAATAATAACAATAATACTTAATAATAGAGTGATTTCTGAAGGATCATGTGACTCTGAAGACTGGAGTAATGACGCTGAAAATTCATCTTTAAAATCACTGGAATAAATTATTAAATGAAATTATAAACTACTTTTGATTAGTTATTTTATAGTACAATAACATTTCACAATTTTCCTATTTGTACTGTTGGTGAGCAGGATAAGCTTATTTTAAAACATTTAAAAAACATACTGACCCCAAACTTTTGACTAGTAGTGTATATATTTATACAACAGATCTGCCTGGTTCTCGAATCTGATTGGCTGATAGCAGTGCGATATTTTGCAATAACAGAACTCCTTCTCACCCTTCTGTATTACTCCGCCCACATAGAGTGACAGCAGATCAATAAACTCACAACAGTTTGACAAATATTGCAGCCGGTGGACAACATAACGTATTTTAAGGCTTTTTTAGGTGAGATTGTAGTTGTTTAGATTGCAAGTATGCAGCCTTATCCACAACGGTGGCAACAGAGACCGCATAATAAGCCCTTAGAGAAGGAAAAACCCTGCGTAATTTTAAACTACAGCTGATCAAATCATTATAAAACAGGCAAGGGACTTTCTAAGTCAATCTCTCTCTTTGTATCTTATAGTGCTGTATTTATACCATAGTAATTGTAATGTGCTAAGTGTGAGATGGGACTCGCATATCAGGAATGTATGTATTTTGTGTTGGCCACTCTTTGTATAACCCCGACTTGCTTTTTGGTTGGCCATCTGTTTGTTTCTGATGAGTCTCCTGTTTTTATTACTGCAGACTAGTTCAGTAAACAGAAAGATAGAAGAAATGCCCGCATGTGTTTTAGCGTTTTTCCTTATCGCAAACACAACAGTAATCTGGTAGAGATTGCGTTGCTTTGGCTTTTTCAGGGTTAATTATAGTGATCTCCCGATTGCAACAGAGAAATACTTGCATATCTCTGTAGACTGATGGCATTTCATGCCGTTCAACCTTATAATCTTAAAATGTGAGCAAAATCACCTGTTTTGTCGTCACTTCAGATATTACGCTACAGAATCATTCAAACACTAGCTCTAAAGTGACGCTTGTGAAGTAGTAATGGTTTCTACTGTTCTGACGTCAGCTGCAGATGTGAATGAATGGCGGAAGAAAGTAGTTTCTTATACAAAAAGATTTGTAAGACTCTCCGTGTTTGATTTTCTTTTTTATATACACAATTATGCTGTCGAACTGTTGTATAAACGCAATATCACACTCGTAGCAGTGCAATAAGGATGTATATCGTCACTGGTGGGGCACTAAGGCACTCCTTACAAAGCAATCCCACCAGTGTCAATATACAGCCATATTGCACTGCTACTCATGTGATATTGCTCATATTGGCATTTGGCCGAGTGCCTTAGTGCCCCACCAGTGACGATATACATCCTTATTGCCTTAGTGTCCTATTGATCAGCTTTAGCTAGGGGGCTAAGGGCTTATTATGTGGTCTCTGTCACCATCTTGTGGATGGACAACTAATGGCCATTGAGGCACCCTTAGGAATTAGGCACTATCCTTATAAATAAACTGTATAGTTGCAATCTAAACAACTACATTCTTGACTAAAAAAAGTCTTAAAATAACATTATGTTGTCCAACAGCAGCAATATTTGTCAAACTGTAGAGTTTCCTCTGTATGTGGGCAGAGTAATACACAAGGGTGAAGGGTTAAGAGGCTAGACGAGTGCTGTTATTTGCAGAATATCGCACGGCTATCAGTCAATCACATTCAAGAACCAGACAGAACCGTTGTATAAATGTATATTAGAGATGCTCTGATCGATTGGCTAGAGATCGGTATCGGCCGATAATCCCATTTCATGACTCGATCGGTACTTGCCATCTCATGAACCGAACGCAAGTGTTTATGTTTTACAAAGGTTTACAAACAAAGGAGGTGCACGAGTGCACCCAGCAGTGCTACAACAGATGAAAACATAAATAATGTGTGAGATGTAAGCGATCGCTGCACTCCCAACACAGCAGCTAAAATATATACAGACGTGGTGCAACCTCTGTTTATACAGTTTATTGGCATGACCCGCACGAGTGATGTTCTCTTTGTTGCAACCATTGTATATCCAGTTTTTTGAGCTGCTGTGACTAATGTCTCATCCAACCATATGACCTCTGCCAGAAGCTCCGTGTGTCTCCCGCATATTCACAGTTGCTCCGTGAGACCCGCAAATCATGGCGACAAGAGTAAATGAGCAAAAGAACAGATCGCAAGAGGCACATGCTAAGCATTACAGTTGTTAGGTTAAAAAATAGATATAACTTTTTGTAATATACTTATTGCTATAAACAGAAGTTTATAGGCCTATTTCCTTGCCATATTTATGGAGATTATATGAAACATTCTTTATTTATTCTCTTACAGTTGCAATCAGAATTATTGAACCCCCTTTGAATTTTTTTTTCTTTTTTAAATATTTCTCAATTAATGTTTAACAGAACAAGGAAATTTTCACAGTATGCCCTATAATATTTTTTCTTCTGGAGAAAGTCTTATTTGTTTTATTTTGGCTAGAATAAAAGCAGTTTTTAATTTTTTAAAACCCATTTTAAGGTCAACATTATTAGCCTCTTTAAGCTATATATTTTTTCAATAGTCTACAGAACAAACCATCATTATACAATAACTTGCCTAATTACCCTAACCTGCATAGTTAACCTAATTAACCTAGTTAAGCCTTTAAATGTCACTTTAAGCTGTATAGAAGTGTCTTGAAAAACATCTAGTCAAATATTATTTACTGTCATCATGGCAAAGATAAAATAAATCAGTTATTAGAGATGAGTTATTAAAACTATTATGTTTAGAAATGTGTTGAAAAAATATTCTCTCCGTTAAACAGAAATTGGGGAAAAAAATAAACAGGGGGGCTAATAAATCAGGGGGTTGAATAATTCTGATTGCAACTGTAGGTAAGGTGAGATCTCAGAACTTAAGTATTATACTTGAAGGGAAAATGTGACTCGGTATCGCTTGATCACGATGACAAGGAATTGGTACTCTGTATTGGCTTCAAAAAACCTGATCAGAGCATCCTTAATATATATATATATATATATATATATATATATATATATATATATATATATATATAAATGTATGCATGTATATGTATATGTAAATGTGTGTGTGTGTGTGTGTATACATATATATATATAGTATATAGCTAATTCAACATTTCTTGGAGGAAATGTTTTTAATATATATGTACTCCACATAATGTTGAATTAGCTTGCAAAAAAAAAGCACTAGTAAAAGCACTGGAATATATTTCCCCCAACATATAGTAAGTATCTAAGGGAATGCAAACTTTTGCACAAAATTTCCTCCAATCTCAATAATCAAGCCATGCTCCTTTGATTCACTATTGAGCTCATGTTTTTCTACAGTAGCAACCAAACTGACTGATCTTCTGATTTAGTCTCTAAAGGACACGCTGTCAGGACAGGCCTATCATTACAGTGTCTGACAGCGTGGCCTGAGCATACGCTGCTGATAAAACTAGAGGGTGTACGATTGCAGTCGGTGTGTCCACACATGACTGCCTGATACAAAAGCCCAGCGAGAGAGAGCGAGGGAGGCTTCATCAATAATTCACTAACCCTCTTTTACGATTTATCAGAGTCCTCGTGGATAGTTTTAGAAGGCAGAACTTTCTGTATAGTGATCTTACTTTCTGTGAGCCAGTAACAGCTCTTTGTGAAGCTCCTGGTGGCTCCTCGAGGCTTTCACTGGATTGTTCAGGTTCCAGGGACCCTCGGCAGTATCACATTTATCTGTATTTTCTTAGACACAAAAGTTATTTCTGCAAGATTCTATAAGACACACTTCTCATGTCACTACGTGGATAAAAAATAGCATGGCAACGCACCTCGATTATGGCCATGATGATGCAAAGAACCGCAATGAACTGTGTCTGAGGTGGACTTGGCTCGGGGCTGTGCTGGTCTGCTGGAGACGTGGTTGTGTCCGGAGAGGCTGTTGGATATGGCATTTTTCAGTTCTTGCTCGGATGGTCTTATTGGGAGTGATTGTGCAGCGGCTGATCTCATCGCACACGCAGGTATCAGGAAGGGCCCTCAGCCAAAGCTCCTGCTGCATGCTGGGAAACTGTGCATTGGGGTCGCCAACGAAAGCAAAGAGAGTAACAAGAGGGGAGAGATTGAGTTTCACCTAAGTGGGGATCTATAATTTATCCGCTGGTCAAATACCTGCCCCACTCAAATCATTTGTCATTTCAAGCAAAATCACATCAACAGATTGCTTACTTGCACCAAAGTGTGCATGATATATATGTGACCCGGTCAAAAGTGTTGATTATTGGAAATTTATATGTATGTGTTATATGAAAGGTGAGTAAATAAGCTTTCTATTGATGTACATTTTGTTAGGATTGGACAATATTTGTTTAGATGCAGCTAATTTAAATCCGGGGATAAAATCAAATCAAAATACTGAGAAAATCTCCTTTAAAGCTGTCTAAATTAAAGTTTTGATAAGTTTACAGTAGGAAATTTACTAAATATCATAATGAAACGATATTTATCTAATATTCTTAAATAAATATATATTAATATTAATATTATTTTTTGGCATAAAAAAGAATTTTTATCATTTTGACAAGCATTTTTATCTTTTGCCAAAATTTGACCTGTGTGTAACATACTTTAAGTCTGGTTTTGTCTTCCAAGCTCACACATTTTAGAAATCTTACAACTAAAATATTTATTTATTTACATTGTAATATATGGAAGTCCGTTCCAGACACTAAATAAAAAATAACAAAAGGGTATTGTGACAAATTTGAGTCATAATACTGAGTTATAAAGTCAGAATTCTAAATATTAAGGCAGAATTCTGACTTTAAAAGTCACAATAACCTTTTTATTTTTAATTAACTGGTAATAGTACTAGTAAACCGTTATTTGAAACATTGAAACGTTACAATTAGTTTGGTTTAGAAAATAACACACCAATACACATGCCTGAGGTGAATAATTTACATCGACTACAGTCTGGATATGTTGTAAACGTCTAAACAGACTATCTTCATCCAGGGAAATTACATTATTATGCAAATCACTATTAAAACAAACCGTCTTGCTTCAAACACAACGTTGTTGTTAAACGATACTAGAAAGAGCGAAAGCGTAGTTCTGAACTCACCGAAAGTGTGTCAGGGCTCCATGAGCGAGGTCTCTTCTGAGCAGCAGCGTGAGTATGAGAGTCAGATATCTGCTTACCTCTCAACACGACGGACACCTGAGAAAGGGAGAAAGGTGCTGCTGCTGTATCGATGTGCGGCGCACGTCACTTGGTCACCGCTTGGGGGCAGTAAACGTGCGAGAAAAATGACTTCCAATCCTAGCGCCACAACTTCTTCACATCAAAGGAATAGTTCACTCCAAAATTTATTTGATCATAATTACTCACTCTTTACTTGTTGCAAACCTTTGTGAGTTTCCTTCTTTTGTTGAATAAGAAATTAAGATATTTTGAGGAAATCCGGAAACCACGGTTGAATTACTGAGGAACATATTTTTGCAACATTTCAACAGAAATAAACGTATATTTGCTCAGGTGTTTGCTGTTTCCATTAAAGGCCATTTATAAAATAAACAACAACAACAACAACATATATACATTTATATCCTGCTATAAAGATATAGATCACCCAAAACCGATGAAAACGATAGGAAAACGATGGGAAAACGATAGTAAAGCGATGGGAAAACGATAGTAAAACCAAGGGAAAACGATGGTTTTACTATCGTTTTATAATCGTTTTCCCATCGTTTTACTATCGTTTTCCCATCGTTTTACTATCGTTTTCCCATCGTTTTACTATGGTTTTACTATCGTTTTACTTTGGTTATACTATCATTTTAGTATGCCTTTATTGTGGTTTTACTATTGTATTACTATCTTTTTACTATAATTTTACCATGATTTTACTAACATCTTTATATGTTTTTACTGTAGTTCTAGTATATGTTTTATCATAGTTTAACTTGTAAAACCATACTAAAACAATAGATAAAGTATATTTTAAGTAGGGCTAAACTAGTAACCCATAGTAAAACCATGGTAAAACCATAGTAAAACAAGAGTAAAACCATAGCAAAACGATAGTAAAACGATGGGAAAACGATGGCAAAACGATGGGAAAACGATGGTTTTACTATCGTTTTACCATCGTTTTCCCATCGTTTGACTATCGTAAAAGCATGCTAAAACGATAGTATAACCAAAGTAAAACGATAGTAAAACGATGGGAAAACGATAGTAAAACGATGGGAAAACGATGGGAAAACGATAGTAAAACGATGGGAAAACGATGGGAAAACTATATGGTTATTGTAAAAAGATAGTAAAACAATAGTAAAACCACAATAAAAGCCATCATTTTCCCGTCGTTTTACTATGGTTTTACTATCGTTTTACTTTGGTTATACTATTGTTTTAGTATGTATTTATTGTGGTTTTACTATTGTTTTGCTATCTTTTTACTATCATTTTACCATGATTTTACTAACATCTTTATATGTTTTTACTGTAGTTCTAGTATGGTTTTATCATAGTTTAACTTGTGAAACCATACTAAAACAATAGTTAAAGGATAGTTTAAGTATGGTAAACTATAGTAACCCATAGTAAAACCATGGTAAAACCATAGCAAAACGATAGTAAAACGATGGGAAAACGATAGTAAAACGATGGGAAAACAATGGGAAAACGATAGTAAAACGATGGGAAAACGATAGTAAAACGATGGGAAAACGATGTTTTACTATCGTTTTCCCATCGTTTTCCCATCGTTTTACTATCGTAAAAGCATACTAAAACGATAGTATAACCAAAGTAAAACCATAGTAAAACCATAGTAAAACGATGGGAAAACGATAGTAAAACGATAGTAAAACGATGGGAAAACGATGGTAAAACGATGGGAAAACGATAGTAAAACGATGGGAAAACGATTGTAAAACGATGGGAAAACGATGGGAAACGATAGTAAAACGATGGGAAAACGATAGTAAAACGATGGGAAAACGATGGTTTTACTATCGTTTTACCATCGTTTTCCCATCATTTTCCCATCATTTTACTATCATTTCCCATCGTTTTACTATGGTTTTACTATCATTTTACTTTGGTTATACTATCGTTTTAGTATGCTTTTATTGTGGTTTTACTATTGTTTTACTATCTTTTTACAATAATATTACCATGATTTTACTAACATCTTTATATGTTTTTACTATAGTTCTAGTATGGTTTTATCATAGTTTAACTTGTAAAACCATACTAAAACAATAGTTAAAGTATAGTTTAAGTATGGTAAACAATAGTAACCCATAGTAAAACCATGGTAAAACCATAGTAAAACGATAGTAAAACGATGGGAAAACGATAGGAAAACAATGGGAAAACGATGGGAAAACGATAGTAAAACGATGGGAAAACGATGGGAAAACGATAGTAAAACCATCGTTTTCCCATCGTTTTACTATCGTTTTCCCATCGTTTTACTATCGTTTTCCCATCGTTTTACTATCGTTTTACTTTGGTTATACTATCGTTTTAGTATGCTTTTATTGTAGTTTTACTATTGTTTTACCATCTTTTTACTATAATTTTACCATGATTTTACTAACATCTTTATATGTTTTTACTATAGTTCTAGTATATGTTTTATCATAGTTTAACTTGTAAAACCATACTAAAACAATAGTTAAAGTATATTTTAAGTATGGTAAACTAGTAACCCATAGTAAAACCATGGTAAAACCATAGTAAAACAAGAGTAAAACCATAGCAAAACGATAGTAAAACGATGGGAAAACGATGGTTTTACTATCGTTTTCCCATCGTTTTCCCATCGTTTTACTATCGTTTTCCCATCGTTTTACTATGGTTTTACTATCGTTTTACTTTGGTTATACTATCGTTTTAGTATGCTTTTATTGTGGTTTTACTATTGTTTTACTATCTTTTTACTATCATTTTACCATGATTTTACTAACATCTTTATATGTTTTTACTGTAGTTCTAGTATGGTTTTATCATAGTTTAACTTGTGAAACCATACTAAAACAATAGTTAAAGGATAGTTTAAGTATGGTAAACTATAGTAACCCATAGTAAAACCATGGTAAAACCATAGTAAAACAAGAGTAAAACCATAGCAAAACCATAGTAAAACGATGGGAAAACGATAGTAAAACGATGGGAAAACGATAGTAAAACGATGGGAAAACGATAGTAAAACGATGGGAAAACGATGGGAAAACGATAGTAAAACAATAGTAAAACGATGGGAAAACGATGGGAAACGATGGTTTTACTATCGTTTTGCCATCGTTTTACTATCGTTTTCCCATCGTTTTCCCATCGTTTTACTATCGTTTTACTATGGTTTTACTTTGGTTATACTATCGTTTTAGTATGCTTTTATTGTGGTTTTACTATTGTCTTACTCAGTACCGCCGCTCCCTATACGCAGAGTACGCAGGCTGAGTAGGGCCTCAGCTCCAGAGGGGGCACCATCTCAGACGGTTGCTCAAAAAAAAAATATATTAACATTTATTTAATAATATTAACATAAACTGAGTGTAAATAAAATGTATATTGATAATATGTTGTTAAATACATTAAAAAAATTCATTTTATGACGAACGCAAAAACAAACATGTGACGTAATTTTTTCCGTGTACGCGCATAGACGCGTACGCGCGGCGCGGTCCACTTATCTGTGCGGCTGCAAGCAGCAAATATTTATAATTGATGCAAGTTGCAGCTCTATCCCCGGGAAGACAACAGCAGTCTGCAGCCGAGAAGAGGAAAAAAGTGCGAGATGAATCGCGTGCATCATTTTCAGGTAACTTCCATGAATCTGGAAAACATATTTTTGCTTGCTCACTAGTGAGGCTAACATTTAAACTTCGCCACAACTGCACCAAATCTGCCTTATTTGTTGTTGTTTACGTTCAGTATGACAGGACATGTTTTATGACTTTTCACTTTTGCCCCTCCTCCCCATGTTGCTGATAAACACACAAACTCAAGTATTTTATTAACTTGTGCAATACTTTACAATTCTGTTTGCACACCAGCTACATACACACACACTGCACAATTATTTCACTGTATGTATTATTTATTATTATATAGTTATTATATTATGTAATTATATAATTCTCTGCATTTGTTTATTGTTTTGTCTATTTCTATACATTTCTTATTGCTGCTGTTGTTATTGCTTGTATCACAGCAATGACAATAAAGTCTCTTTAGTCTTTACATCTGTGGATTGGTGTGTTTTAGGCCGGTTTTTCATTTTTGTACATTACTATATGAAATAACAAAACTGACTCATTCTGTAATTTCTGAAAGATCAATAATATAAAATCTATAAAAGCATGCTAATCTAATATAATATAAAAGCATGAATTCATTAATGATTATTTTTTGTGAATGTTAAAGTTTTTGTTTAAAAATGCACTCATTTTAATACACTTTTTAATTCTTAAAAACCACAAATGTCTTCGATTTATACTGACAGTGAGGGTCAGTGTTTGTCACCATAGATTATAGTGCAAGTTAAATCCACATTTTGGTTGTAGTTTAGACACATTATGAAGAGTGCTTGACTACCTCATTGTTTTAATAGTATGTCATGAGTTTTTCTCTAAATGACTAATTTCTTCTGTATATGGAGGTTCAATGCTGAAAATTTTCACAAATGAAGATGAGGTGGCCTGATCCAGCACTGCTCCAGAGGCACCAGCAGCTGCACATGTACAGAGACAGGATGCAGCCCTGAGGACCGCCCATCTCTACAGGTACAGAGAGGGTTTTATTCCTTACCTTTAGTAAAGTTTGAAATTGGGAATGCTTCTGCAGAAGACATGTCAGTGTTTACTTTGATGTAAACTATTATTTTGTAATGTAAATATTTGAATGTTTTAGTATCATTTTGAGTGTTTAAATGCACATTTATCCATATAAATAAATAAATACATGTGTAAATACATATGTTTGTGTGTTTTTGTTCCTCTGTGGGGGCACCACATTAAAATTTCGCATAGGGCACCCTTTTGGCCAGCAGTGGCCCTGGTCTTACTATCTTTTTACTATATTTTACCATGATTTTACTAACATCTTTATGCTTTTACTATAGTTCTAGTATGGTTTTATCATAGTTTAACTTGTAAAACCATACTAAAACAATAGTTATAATTTAAATATGGTAAACTATAGTAACCCATAGTAAAACCATGGTAAAACCATAGTAAAACGAGTAAAACCATAGCAAAACGATAGTAAAACGATGGGAAATCGATGGGAAAACAATGGGAAAACGATAGTAAAACGATGGGAAAACCATAGTAAAACAAGAGTAAAACCATAGCAAAACGATGGGAAAATGATGGGAAAACGATAGTAAACAATGGGAAAACAAGGGGAAAACGATAGTAAAACGATGGGAAAACGATGGGAAAACGATGGTTTTACTATCGTTTTACTATCGTTTTCCCATCGTTTTCCCATCGTTTTACTATCGTTTTCCCATCGTTTTCCCATCGTTTTACTATCGTTTTCCCATCGTTTGGGAAAACGATAGTAACGATAGATTTCCCCATCGTTTTCCCATCATTTTACTATCGTTTTCCCATCGTTTTCCCATCGTTTTACTATCGTTTTCCCATCGTTTTCCCATCGTTTTACTATCGTTTTGCTATGGTTTTACTCTTGTTTTACTATGGGTTACTACAGTTTACCATACTTAAACTATCCTTTAACTATTGTTTTAGTATGGTTTCACAAGTTAAACTATGATAAAACCTTACTAGAACTACAGTAAAAACATATAAAGATGTTAGTAAAATCATGGTAAAATTATAGTAAAAAGACCACAATGAAAGCATACTAAAACGATAGTATAACCAAAGTAAAACGATGGGAAAACGATGGGAAAACGATAGTAAAACGATGGGAAAACGATGGGAAAACGATAGTAAAACGATGGGAAAACGATGGTAAAACGAAGGGAAAACGATGGAAAACGATGGGAAAATGATAGTAAAACGATGGGAAAACGATAGTAAAACCATCGTTTTCCCATCGTTTTCCCATCGTTTTACTATCGTTTTCCCATCATTTTCCCATCGTTTTACTATCGTTTTCCCATCATTTTCCCATCGTTTTACTATCGTTTTCCCATCGTTTTCCCATCGTTTTCCCATCATTTTCCCATCATTTTACTATCGTTTTGCTATGGTTTAACTCTTGTTTTTCTATGGGTTACTACAGTTTACCATACTTAAACTATCCTTTAACTATTGCTTTAGTATGGTTTCACAAGTTAAACTATGATAAAACCTTACTAGAACTACAGTAAAAACATAAAGATGTTAGTAAAATCATGGTAAAATTATAGTAAAAAGATAGTAAAACAATAGTATAACCACAATGAAAGCATACTAAAACGATAGTATAACCAAAGTAAAACGATGGGAAAACGATGGGAAAACGATAGTAAAACGATGGGAAAACGACGGGAAAACGATGGGAAAACGAAGGGAAAACGATGGGAAAACGATGGGAAAACGATGGGAAAACGATAGTAAAACGATGGGAAAACGATGGGAAAACGATGGGAAAACGATGGGAAAACGATAGTAAAACGATGGGAAAACGATGGTAAAACGATGGGAAAACGAAGGGAAAACGATGGGAAAACGATGGGAAAATGATAGTAAAACGATGGGAAAACGATAGTAAAACCATCGTTTTCCCATCGTTTTCCCATCGTTTTACTATCGTTTTCCCATCGTTTTACTATCGTTTTCCCATCGTTTTCCCATCATTTTCCCATCATTTTACTATCGTTTTGCTATGGTTTTACTCTTGTTTTACTATGGGTTACTACAGTTTACCATAAAACAATAGTATAACCACAATGAAAGCATACTAAAACGATAGTATAACCAAAGTAAAACGATGGGAAAACGATGGGAAAACGATGGGAAAACGATAGTAAAACCATCGTTTTCCCATCGTTTTACTATCGTTTTCCCATCGTTTTACTATCGTTTTCCCATCGTTTTACTATCGTTTTCCCATCGTTTTCCCATCATTTTCCCATCATTTTACTATCGTTTTGCTATGGTTTTACTCTTGTTTTACTATGGGTTACTACAGTTTACCATAAAACAATAGTATAACCACAATGAAAGCATACTAAAACGATAGTATAACCAAAGTAAAACGATGGGAAAACGATGGGAAATCGATGGGAAAACGATAGTAAAACCATCGTTTTCCCATCGTTTTACTATCGTTTTCCCATCGTTTTCCACTCGTTTTCCACTCGTTTTCCCATCGTTTTACTATCGTTTTCCCATCGTTTTACAATCATTTTACTATGGCTTTACTATTGTTTTACTATTGTTTTAGCATTGTTTCATTATAATTTAAACGATGGGAAAACAATAGTAAAACGAGTGGAAAACGATGGTAAAACGATGGGAAAACGAGTGGAAATCGATAGTAAAACGATGGGAAAACGATGGGAAAACGATGGGAAAACGATCGTTTTCCCATCGTTTTCCCATCGTTTTACCATCGTTTTCCCATCGTTTTACTATCGTTTTCCCATCGTTTTCCCATCGTTTTCCCATCGTTTTACTATCGTTTTCCCATCGTTTTCCACTCGTTTTCCACTCGTTTTCCCATCGTTTTCCACTCGTTTTCCCATCGTTTACTATCGTTTTCCACTCGTTTTACCATCGTTTTCCACTCGTTTTTCCCATCGTTTTACCATCGTTTTCCCATCGTTTTACTATCGTTTTTCCTTCGTTTAAATTATAATGAAACAATGCTAAAACAATAGTAAAGCCATAGTAAAACGATGGGAAAACGATAGTAAAACGATCGTTTTCCCATCGTTTTCCCATCGTTTTACCATCGTTTTACTATCGTTTTCCACTCGTTTTCCCATCGTTTTCCACTCGTTTTCCCATCGTTTTACTATCGTTTTCCACTCGTTTTCCCATCGTTTTCCACTCGTTTTCCCATCGTTTTCCACTCGTTTTCCCATCGTTTTACTATCGTTTTACTATCGTTTTTCACTCGTTTTACCATCGTTTTCCACTCTGTAAAAAGTGCCTTATACTAACATGGACTCTTCCAGTCACCCCCGCCGATCAGCGTGAAATGGACTGATCCAAAGTTTCTAGCGGAGTTTCGGAAAGTGACAGAGGAGAGAACGAGTTGATAATTATGGGAGCTAGTGAGATTATTGAAGCTGTACGTTGTAAATAGTTAGAGAATAATTAGTATTCCAATCGGAGAAGTTCATTGATGATGTGTGTGCGTACATCTAAAAAAGTAAGTGAAACTGAATGTTGAATGCTTAGTTTCAGTGAAAAGTTAATATCTATTTGTTTGTTTATAAACCGTACCGAATTACTGTAAAGATTACTGATTAGGATGTATATATATATATATATGTATATGTTTCGGTATATTATTATTATTATTTGTTATCTATATATATTATTTCTGCTAGTACATTTTAGCTGTTATTATACGCTATTAACGCACATACCTTAGGTAGCGCATGCGCTGTAATGTTGTTTACCACTTCATGAGTCAGCTCGCGCAGCAGGGGTGTTCACGTGCGCAGTTCATGGCCAACGCACACACATAGCCAATGTATCGACCAGCATTGACACCAATTGCTCCTCGGTTTAACCCATTGTGTTTGCTGTATGTTTTCATTTATTGTCAATGTATATTCATTTATTATGTGACTTTTATTAATGTTATATTGTACTTTTATCCTTTATTCATTGTATATTTTTTACATTGCAGAACCACACACAAACAGTTAAATAAAGACTATTTGGAGTACTTCAGTGAGACATCATTGTTCTGACCGGGCAAACTGTAGCCTTCCTCCACATCCAAACCAGCGCAAGGTTTAAAGCGATTTTTCATGACTCGTTTTCCCATCGTTTTACCATCGTTTTCCCATCGTTTTACTATCGTTTTCCCATCAATTTCCACTCGTTTTCCACTCGTTTTCCCATCGTTTTACTATCGTTTTCCCATCGTTTTACAATCGTTTTACTATGGTTTTACTATGGCTTTACTATTGTTTTAGCATTGTTTCATTATAATTTAAACGATGGGAAAACAATAGTAAAACGAGTGGAAAACGATGGTAAAACGATGGGAAAACGAGTGGAAATCGATAGTAAAACGATGGGAAAACGATAGTAAAACGAGTGGAAAACGATGGGAAAACGATAGTAAAACGAGTGGAAAACGATGGTAAAACGATAGTAAAACGAGTGGAAAACGATGGTAAAACGATGGGAAAACGAGTGGAAATCGATAGTAAAACGATGGGAAAACGATAGTAAAACGAGTGGAAAACGATGGGAAAACGATAGTAAAACGAGTGGAAAACGATGGGAAAACGATGGGAAAACGAGTGGAAAACGATAGTAAAACGATGGGAAAACGATGGGAAAACGAGTGGAAAACGAGTGGAAAACGATGGGAAAACGATAGTAAAACGATCGTTTTCCCATCGTTTTCCCATCGTTTTACCATCGTTTTCCCATCGTTTTACTATCGTTTTCCCATCGTTTTCCCATCGTTTTCCATCGTTTTACTATCGTTTTCCCATCGTTTTCCACTCGTTTTCCACTCGTTTTCCCATCGTTTTCCACTCGTTTTCCCATCGTTTTACTATCGTTTTCCACTCGTTTTACCATCGTTTTCCACTCGTTTTCCCATCGTTTTACCATCGTTTTCCCATCGTTTTACTATCGTTTTTCCTTCGTTTAAATTATAATGAAACAATGCTAAAACAATAGTAAAGCCATAGTAAAACCATAGTAAAACGATGGATCGTTTTCCACTCGTTTTCCCATCGTTTTACTATCGTTTTCCACTCGTTTTACCATCGTTTTCCACTCGTTTTCCACTCGTTTTCCACTCGTTTTCCCATCGTTTTACTATCGTTTTCCCATCGTTTTACAATCGTTTTACTATGGTTTTACTATGGCTTTACTATTGTTTTAGCATTGTTTCATTATAATTTAAATGAAGGAAAAACGATAGTAAAACGATGGGAAAACGATAGTAAAACGATGGGAAAACGAGTGGAAAATGATAGTAAAACGATGGGAAAACGATGGGAAAACGATTGGAAAACGAGTGGAAAACGATAGTAAAACGATGGTAAAACGATGGGAAAACGATAGTAAAACGATAGGAAAACGAGTGGAAAACGATGGGAAAACGATGGGAAAACGATGGGAAAACGATGGGAAAACGAGTGGAAAACGAGTGGAAAACGATGGTAAAACGAGTGGAAAACGATAGTAAAACGATGGGAAAACGAGTGGAAAACGATGGTAAAACGAGTGGAAAACGATAGTAAAACGATGGGAAAACGATGGGAAAACGATGGGAAAACGATAGTATCGTTTTCCACTCGTTTTCCACTCGTTTTCCCATCGTTTTCCACTCGTTTTCCCATCGTTTTCCACTCGTTTTCCCATCGTTTTACTATCGTTTTCCACTCGTTTTACCATCGTTTTCCACTCGTTTTCCACTCGTTTTCCCATCGTTTTCCCATCGTTTTCCACTCGTTTTACTATCGTTACTATCGTTGGAAAACGAGTGGAAAACGATAGTAAAACGATGGGAAAACGATGGGAAAACGAGTGGAAAACGATGGGAAAACGAGTGGAAAACGATGGGAAAACGATGGGAAAACGAGTGGAAAACTATAGTAAAACGATGGGAAAACGAGTGGAAAACGATGTGGAAA